>CAXARX010000724.1:0-21057 GCA_963971425.1 Bryoerythrophyllum caledonicum | reverse complement strand
GATTGTAGGAAATTCTAATAGCTTTCGAATAGTATATTACACTTGATGATTGGACTTAAACTCCAGTAGATATTTGTGGATGAAGTTTCAACTTCAAACTTCATCCGTGCATGACTTGCTCACAAATGATCGGATGAAAAAAGTTTAAACACCATTGGACTCCCAAACTTTGAAGCTATGTGAGAAATAAAAATGGCGCGCATCCCTTCAACTTGCCACGCATTTTTAACTACGGGATTACACTTGGTGTAATCTTTTGTTAAAAGGCGTAGAGGTGTATAGGAGAATGCTTAGCATTCTCGTCCCCTCTTACTATAGGTCGAAACATCAAATGTAATATCATTTTGAAATACCCACATTCGGCCCTACAATGTGGTAAAAACCCAAACACTAACGTGAACCCCCAAAAAAAGTTAAACTCTATCATATCTTCCAAACGATGACAGCATAATTAGATTTTATTACGTTTTCGGAATCACAACCCTTGAAAATGGGAGGGTACACCACTTCAAAATATCCAAATTCCATAAATAATACACCTCAAACTCTAAACCTAGTGCAACAACATAACCCTCCATAACCTTCAATCCGTATACTATTTCACTAAATTAATCACACCAATCGATTTGCAATACCTTACAATGGAGGGGTGCGTCATCTCAAAAAGTTCAAATACCTCATTTATCATAAAAGTCAACTCATATTGAGAAAAGTCAAACTACCTATATCTCCCAAACCGTGATATTATAATTAGATTTTATTACATATTCGAATTCACAACCATAAAAAACGGGGGGGTAGATCAACTCAAAACAACAAAAAAAGTATGCCACTTTTTCGGGGACACACATGTAAACCCTAAACCCTAAACCCTAAACCTTCATCCATCCTTGGGTCACAAACACAAGGTTGTATCAACAAGTAGAACTCAAACCCTCCACTCCTAATTCTTGATTAGGAACCCACCTCCATCCATCCATGGGTCCCAAACACATGGTCATAACAACATGTAAAATCCAAAATCCTCACACCCATGTATAGATCTTCAACGTTGTTCTTTTCCTGATTTCAAAATCAACCATTTTCGACAAAGTCAACTCTAGGGTTTTAAAAGTCAAACCGGCCATATCTTCCAAAAAAGCCCTATGTTTGGGCTTTTTATTAATCCAATGTGTTTACAACCCTCGAAAATGGGGGGTAGGTACCCTACAATCTTCCTAATTCCTCAAACTCACAAAGATAGCAACTTTAAAAGCCACTTTTGAAACGCTTACAGCAGACAACCCTAAACTCAATTCCAAAAACAAAGACCACCATTGGATTAACAATGCCCACAAATAGGGGGGTAGGTCAAGTTTAAACTTGTAAATGACTTCAAATAAAGAAAGTCAACTCACCTCAAAAAAGTCCAAGTTGCTATATCTCGCAATCTCTGATACTATTAGGGTGGTTTTTTGCACCATTGGATGCGCAATAGTCGAAAATGGGAGGGAAGGCAAAATTTCAGCCCAAAATAAGTATGTCAAATTTTTGGGGATACCCCTGTAACCCTAAACCCTAAACCCTAAACCTAAGATCATGAAAAATAACGTGTATCTCTTAAAAAAACGTGCATTCCCCAACTAGCCTGTGGCCCAATGGGGACCACAGTGTTAAAAACGGGCCACAGGGCCACAGGAATGCACTGCATTCCCGTACCCTCCAGGTATAGAATATTTCAAGTTTATTCCAGAATGACGTGGCACTTGGTGATTGGACCAACCATGCAACCGCAATCCATGGATGAAGTTTGAAAAGTCAAAACTTCATCCATCAATAACCGTCTTTTAAAAGATTGGATGAAGATTCCAAGAGTAGATCTATAAAGTGCATTTAAGCATCTTTGCAATGGTATATTCTAATATATCCAAAAATAGAAACTTAGAGGGGTCATACATTCAAATTGTCCATTTCGACTTTTGCATAAAGAAGGGCGATTCTTTTTCAAGAGCATATTTGTGTAGAAGTTTCCAAGGGGATTCCATAATGATGTGGCACTTGCTGATTGGACCTAGCATGCAATCGCAAACGCTGGATGAAGTTTGAAAAGTTAAAACTTCATCCATTCATAACTCATGCATACAAGGTCCGATTAACAAGTGTGATACCATTTCGGAACACTCACTCCAAGATCTACATCATGTTGAAATTTCATCCACATCCGCAACCGCCTCTAAAAAGTCGGTGGTTTACATGGTCAAATCGGCCATATCTTCCAAATAAAGCCCTATGTTTGGGCTTTTTATTACTCCAATGTGTTCACAACCCTCGAAAATGGGGGTAAGGTATCCTACAATCTTCATAATTCCTCAAACTCACAAAGATTGCAACCCTAAAAGCCACTTTTGAAACGCTTACAGCAGCCAACCCTAAACTCAATTCCAAAAACAAAGACCACCATTGGATTCACAATGTCCACAAATAGTGGGGTAGGTCAAGTTAAAACTTGTAAATGACTTCACATGAAGAAAGTCAGCTCACCCCAAAAAAGTCCAAGTTGCTATATCTCACGATCTCTGAAACTATTAGGGTGGTTTTTTGCACCATTAGATGTGCAATAGTCGAAAATGGGGGGGTAGACAAAATTTCAGCCCAAAATAAATATGTCAATTTTTCGGGGATACCCCTGTAACCCTAAACCCTAAACCCTTAACCCTAAACCCTTAACCCTTAACCCTAAACCCTAAACCCTAAACCCTAAACCGCGTATAGCTCGGGTCAAGATTTATCAAGCACTGTGTCACGAGATTCTCTCTGTGATACAGAAGTAGATGCTAGATCAGATGCCTGGTACTATGCGTACTATGCATACCAGATTAGAGCAGCTACAGGATCTACTAGACAGATGGTTGAGTATGACTGATGATGAGCGCAGTAGCCGACTCTCAGGCATCAGGATAGAGATTACTGTTCAGACAGAGATGGTGATTGATGGGCGTCGACTTTGTAGCGAGCAGGATCTGATTAGAGTTAGTGGCATTCAGGGTGCATTGCGAGGGCCTTTCGACAGTAGAGCATGTTCCATAGATAGGTTTATGACACACAGTGAGGAGATGGTGGCAGCATTCGCGGTTACAGTTCACGGCAGACAGGAGTCCGCGCCATCTATCGACGTACAGAGTGCTCTTACTTTTGCTCGCCAGGCTATTGGATGGAGTGGCAAGTTCATGGAGTATCAGCTCCAACAGGCACGAGAGTGGGCTATATGGGCGGCTCAGGCTGAGGCGCAGAGATTGGAGCAGTTGGATGAGTTGGGCGTGGAGTATACGTATGATGGTGCTGAGTTAGACTCACCAGAGGATCGCCCACTTATCCAGGATTTTTTAGAGCATGCTGAGTGGTTCTTGCATAGTACACTGAGAGACCGTACGGTTCCAGGGTTGATGTTGATGAGCGCCTATGGTCGTGGGTACTTGCCCAAGACCGGTATATATGTAGACCGTGTAGGAGCTGCTCGTCACTATATTGGCCTCTATAGAGCCGATTGGAGAGACCATGTGAGGTCTCTTGGTTGATATTATTTTGTTCATTTTATATATATACTTATATTATTACCACTATATTTCTTCAATTATAGTATTATTATAATATATCTTCTATCATAATTTATTATTTAAATAATTACCCTAAACTTCTTACACTTCTTCATCAATCACTTATACTACAACCCTCGTATCACTATCCTAAACCCTAAACCCTAAATCCAATTACTAAATACCTAAATCCTAAACCCTAAACCCTAAACCTAAACATCTTAAACTCTAAATCCCTAAATCCTAAACCCTAAACTCCTAAAACCTATAACCCTAAACCCCTAAACCCCTAAAACTTGTAGCCCTAAATCCCTAAACCCCTAAAACCTGTAACCCTAAATCCCTAAACCCCTAAACCCCTAAAATCTATAACCCTAAACCCTAAATCCTTGTAAATCACTCCTACACAAACCTACGACGTAATAAAAAACCAAACATCAACAATAATCCCGTAAAAAGTAAATTCTACACTTAATCTAAATTAACCTTAAGCACAATTCAAAACTAAGCAATTTTACACAAATCTAACACTACCAATGAATTTTTCATGTCTAAATTAGTAGGGGTAGGTATACCAACACTTTAAAAATAGTAACTTTCGAAGTCATTATCCCTCAAAGTCAACAACAATAATGAAAGTCAAACCCTCCATATCTCCCAAATGAAGAACGATTTGGGAAATGTTTTTACACCATTGGAATCACAACCCTTGATAATGGGGGGGGGAAGACTCTTCAAAAGACCTAAATTCCAAAAATAGAAGACTTTATACATCACCCTAAATAATAATCAAACCCTCCATATCATCCAAATCAAGCCTTATTTGGAAAACCTAAACACACCATTGGATTCACAATGCCCTAAAATTGGGGGGTATGTCACCTCAAAAAATTCAAATTCCTTCAATATAAAAAAAGTCATCTACAAAATTCAAAGTCAACTCACCCATATCTCCCAAATAGAGTAAGATTAGGGAAATATTTTTACATTTTCGGAATCACAACCATCAACAATGGGAGGGTAGGTCACCTCAAAATCCCCAAAAAAGTATGTCACTTTTTCGGGGACACACATGTAACCCTAAACCCTAAACCATATAATTAACCCCTAAGGACCAAACGTCCCCCCGGAGTCAAGTTGGATTTCGGGCATGTACCTACAATTTGAAAAAAAAAAAAATTATTTGAAAATTTTATACAAGATAGCCTCTGATAAGAGCTTTGTGGACATATTTTTATTTTATTTTTTGGATTTATGGTTTGAAAGTTAGTACCACTTAAAGCCAAAAGTGGGGACTCCGGGCACCTCCAAACTTTTTGACAAAAGTTTCTATTGACAATGAGATTTTTCACACATATAAAGAATATTTCCATCTTCCTAAATTATCAAAAAAAAAACTTGTCTTTAGTGTAAAAAGGCATTTAATTCCAAGTCAAACATTTTCACACATTGTCCGTCAACGGGGGAAAAAACATTCATCTTTTCTACATAAAACCTAGAGATCTTCATGTTTTTCACTTTTTATTTTTTCAACAACAATATGTGGTGAAAACCTTCTTATTGGCCGTTTGGATTATCATACAAATACATACGTAGTTCACAAAAAAATAAAACGTGAAATGGCAATTTTTGGACCTCCACTCCTTGCACACTTGTTTTGAATATGCTACACCCCTTTTTTACCTCTAAAAATTGGTCAGTTGGGAAATAACATCATGCTTTAGACAATGGTAAAAGATTTAGACCTTGTATGTATCAAAAATTTGATACAAAGTGAAGTCAAAGTTTGCTGATCTAATCAACGCAGGGAAGAAAATGAACCATTGTTTTGACTTTAAACCCTTATATCGGTCAATGTGTGCGGTGGATTGCAACCAAAATTTAATGTCATGTTTATATAGAAGTCTATTTTAAGATCTTACGGTTAAAAATCCAAAATTCACTTTAGAATGTGATTTTTATGTCTCTTTCTGGCAGTGACAGTTTTGGACTGGTTTTAGAGCGAAAGTGGTCGTGGTCTTTTAGAGGTTAAAGAGTCATACAATTAAACATATGCATGAACAAGCCAATTCATATTGCTTTCATGGATATTAGTGCAAATTGTCTACGGAGGCTAGACCACTCCCATACCCCATACATACTCACTTCACTAATACATATCGTTCATAAATATACCGGTTGTTCCACTCTCAAATTCACACAGATATAGGCCTCTATTATTGCCAAATTTCCTCGGTTATCCATTTCATTTCTTTAAACATACAGGGCAATTTTTTCTAATTACTTGCGTTGTTTTACTTATACCCTAGTAATCTTGGTCTACGGTCATAGGGTAACTTCTTAAATCCTAAAACCAAGTTCATTACTTTTATACTTAAATTAAACCTCTATTTATAAGTTCTATTTTTCCCTAGTCATTCACGGTCATAGGCACTCCTATTACTCATGAATCGCTAAATTTTTTATAAATCGGAACAACTTACTGCAAAAAAACTTTTTTTTCTCTACTCACCGCTCAAAGCTCACCGCTCACTACTCACAGCTCACTGCTCACTGCTCACAGAATAGCATTCCCCAGATCCATCCCAAATAAGGTGGAGCGACCCGATTTTGCGATTGTTTATGCGGCGGATGATAGAGAGCTGAAAGCATCGGATGACTTCATTGGATACAAAGAGAGGTGTATTAAAAGGTTACAGTATGTGGAAAAGAACCGCAAAGCAAAACAAGAGGCAGAGAGGTTGAAACATTATTTAGCAGAATTTCCAAGGAAAGACCAAAGCATCAATCATGTCTCTTCACCGTTTTGGCCGTCCGATGCGTCCAACGGCCCACCTGTAAGATGCGTCCCCTCGAAAGCGGCAGAGAATGACGTTGAAGAAACTTGCAAGATTACTTTTGTAGATCAAATTGTGGCTATACTCCCCAATGTTGAAGCTTGGGAATACTTTGGGCCACAAAATGAGAGACCACCTAATCAAGCAATGCGTAGTGCACGACGAAGAGAACCAATCCACGCCAAGAAAGAGAACTTTGAAGGGGTACAAGGAAGAGGTAGTACTGATCCATTTCCACCGTTTAATCCACAGGCGGACATAAGTACCGGTCAATTTGTTGCACTAAGTCTTGTTCGAGAGGAGGTAGAAGCAGGTGTGCCTTTTTACGTAGGAAAAGTTATTGAAGAGGGGAAAGACTCATGGAGGTTGAAGATTAAAGTGAGTTGGTATTGCCCCAAAATGACAGAGAGGGTCGTAGAAGAACCAGGCTGCACCACACAACGATATGCTAATTGCATGGAGTCATTATGGGAGCCATCCGGAGAAAGGCACGGCTTGGTAGCAAAGGAGGCATGCATATTTTCCTGGTTTGACAAATAACCTCTACTAGCAAATGTCATTTGCGCTGGGAAAAACTGCATTGTACACGGAGTGCAAGTGCAAAGGAGAATTTGTATTCTTCAATCCGCATTTATATTTCTATATGTGGTAATGAGTATGAAATGTTAATTTATGGACTAGTTTGAAAGTTCCGGTGACGATACATTGGTAAAGCTTTAGGCAATATTGAGAACTAGGATTGAGGTGACGTCACATTTGTACCGACTTGAATACATATAAATGCATTCATGTTTATTAATCTCATGGTTCTATGTGTCATGTTGGAAGTAGGAATTTATCATATCATTTGTTGAATATTACGAATCAATATAGAAATTCGTGGGAACATCTAATTCTTGGGATTTGTTGTATGATTGTAAAAAAAATTATAATATTTCACAAATTTTCTGGACAACCCTGCTCAAAAGAAAATCAAGAATTTAGTGCACAATGGAGGTTGTATACTAAAGTGCACTTTTAAAAGTACAAGTGCACAATTGATTAATTGCATGTTATAAATGGAATGATTAGATACATGAAGACAATGGCAGATTTCCATGCCAATGTGAAGATCCTTGAAAAAATTGTGAATCTAACTATATTAAAACCATGAAAATGAGACTTACGATTGATATTGCTTGGTAAAATATCTCAGTGTACTCTATATACTTCTCATTATGGTTAGGCAAAAACATTGATTCCAAAAGTCTTTCAAAGTAGAAAACTTACATAAGAAGATGAGGTTATTAACTATAAATTGTTGATCATATTCATGAATCTATCTCATAGTAACTCTATTTGCTAGCCTTTTAGTAAATAGATTATAGCCCATCATATCCAACAATCACTAACATGTGCCGATTTTCCAACATTGATTTCATTTTGGAATGAATCCTAAGACTATATCCCACATTCAATGACTTACAAGATACCTTTATCTTTTTAAAATAAATTTCTAATATATTAATAAACTTTCAAATATTCAGCTCAAAGGAGAGAGACTTCATTGCAACTAGGTAAAGCCTCCAAGTTGTGTAGGTTTACTATATTTTTTTTTAACCACAAATCTTAGCTAATATGAATTTTTCACATTTAACATAAAATCCTACCTAATATTTTTTTGTTTGATTCTTGTGAAATTGATCTAGTTGAACTCAGCCATCACTTGACAATATTGTCAAGCCAACACCACTAACAATCCCATTGCTCTCTACTCTTGAAATGTTGCTCTTTACTCACGTAGAATGCATAAAAAATATATACTATCTCTTCACTTTTGCACCCGGAACTCCTCGCCTACTTTTAAAGTAAATAGTGAAAAATAAAGGTCAACAAGGACATGGTTGCTCAATGCTAATAGTGCAATGCCTTTCACCTAGTTTGAATTGCACTCAACTCAATCAAAGATATCAACCTATCACAACTTCTTGAAGCAGAGTTTTCACCCATATACAAGGCTTGATTGTCTTCCTCTATAGGGTTAAGAGTGGTGGCTGAGCTGTTAAGACCAAGTAGAGCACGGTGGTTCACATTCTCATTTAATCCACCCCTCATAGCCTCCATGATTTCAATGTCACCTTGCAACATCCCCACCACTTGCGCCATGCTTGGTCTCCTCTCTACAGCTGTTTGCACACATGCAAGAGCAGTTGTAATGACTCGGTGCACTTCAATCTCTTCATTGGCTTGCAATGATATAGTGGAGTCAACAAGCCCTAAAAGTCTTCCTTCCTCATTTAGTGTCCATGCCTACATCAACGCCACAACATCATGCATTAGGCCCACTGCATACTACTAACTGAAAAATACAAATATCTATGATTGGAATGAGTCCCCAAAACATCATTTAGGTCTCGGACACATTTGGCTTTGAATTTATCTCCATTCTTTGGTCAATAATCTTTTCAAGAGAAGTGCGTATCATGGCATCAATTAGATTGTATGATATGAATACTTTAACTCATGATAATCATTTGTATCAAGTTTAGAACTTATTATTAATTACAAGTTTAAAACCTGGATACTATTTACAAAACAAGATGAAAATTGGGAGCTCACCCAATCTGTAAGATACATTTGATTTGGCAGGACGTCATAAGAGATGTTCTTTCTGCCGCTCACAACCTCCAAAGCCAGCACCCCGAAACTATATACATCCACTTTATCACTCACTTGGCCTCTTGTTGCATATTCTGGCGCCAAATAACCTCTGTACATCTCACAATGTCTTAGAACAAGTAAAGCCAAATTTCACTGAAAATCTTCAGATGTAGCTAGTCTATAATATTATTTTGGGGATAAACCTTGTAAAATAAACCACACATAGAAATGACGTGCATAGAACGGTTGTAGAAACGACTGTCATACTTTGTTCCAGCAACTTGTATGATTGTAATGTGAGTTTCTGCATTTGGAAACAACATTGCCAAACCAAAATCCGCAATCTTCGGATGAAACGTAGAGTCCAATAAGATGTTGCTGGCCTTGATGTCTCTGTGGATGATTCTTGGATCCACCAATGCATGCAAATAATGTAGACCTTGTGCTATTCCCATACATATGTTGAATCGTGCAGGCCATGTAACCATTTGGTTCCCTCGGTGCTCTTCAAAACAAAATAATGCTTCAGATTCAGTAGAATTTCCATAAGGTTGTTCATAATCTCACTTATGATGAATTACTTAGACACAAACATCATTTTGGAAGCGTCAACGTACCGAACAAAGTCTCGGCAAGATCATAGTTGTCCACAAACTCGTACACCAATAACTTTCGATCTCCACGAAGGCAACAACCTTTGAGCTTCACCAAATTTCTATGCTTCACACTAGCCAAGAGAACCACCTCGTTCAAAAAGTCATCCATGTTCTGATGCGCCCTCGTGAGAAGTTGTTTCACAGCCACCGCACTACCATCCGTAAGTGTGCCCTGTACACAAATCCAAAGTTCAGCAAACAAACGATCACAAATATATTCTTCCAAAGAGCTTCTACTAGTGAAGACACCATCATGCTTAGTGATACATGAATTTTAGAAAATTTGTTTTGAGATTACCTTGTACACTGCACCAAATGCTCCCTCGCCCAACTTGTTATCTGGATGAAAATCTTGAGTTGCCTTTTGGAGCTCATTGTAGGAAAACAACGTGGGCTTCATTTCGTACTCAGCAAACTCTGAGAAAATTCCACATCATAAGCGCTTGCAAAGATTTTCTAAGGAAAAAACATTTTACTAAGTAACACTCACATCTACATCAATTATGTCTTCACAAAACAAATAATGAACCGTTTTCGTGAACTTTGATTGTTGGACTTACTTTCATGCACAGCAAGTAGAAGGTATTTTATGTCCCTTCTATTCTTCCAATATAAAAAAGCTGCAATGACCATCGCCACTGCTCCAACTGATCCACCAATAGCCGAGGCTATGATAATCCCCTTGTTCAAATTGGAAGGATCTGCACACATACAACATTGACATCAATTATAAACATTCGCAAAGGTATTCACTGTTCTCTTGACAGAAAGACCAAAACATTGATTGGTTGGCTTGTCTCGCTTTATTATTCTTGTGATGATTCACTGTAGCTTATAGTTTTCTCATAACTAGTGTTCACTATATATTGGTTCTCCTATACTTCTCCTATTTCTAAGTTTGTGCTAACCCTAGTAATGAAGGGACTATGTAACCAATCAGATTGTCCATGCCATGACATACTACAACAGCATATTGAATTGAGAGATTGATGACTGACTTTACATGTAACTCTGATATATCGAAACCAAATATGAATCTTGTACTCAAGCAAGTCTAATAAGTGCCTTACCTGTGTTAAAACATGAATTTTGCTCACAAACACACCTCTGTATGTCAGATTTCATTTCTTCATTGCAATATGGATTTCCTTGCAACCTGTTAAATCAAAAATCAAAATATCACTTAACATGGTGAAACTATGTTCTACATCAAAACTAACCCATGAATTGACTAAAAGAATTGTCAAGAATATGCTTACTCAAGACTTATTGGAAGCCCTAAAACATTGTTGGAGTTGAATATGACAGCTTTGATTTGATTGTGTTTCAAGCTTACAGTTTGTAGAGAGCCATTTCTACTCATGTTGAGCAGACTATCAAGGTTGAGTGTTCCATTGATGGTGTTGTTTTCTAGTTCTCTACAATACAAAATCTATGATCAGCTCATTTGATACAATTCACTAAGTGAGATTACCAATACATACAAAATATCACATACTCATGCAATTTTGCTTGCTAGAATAGAGAGGTGAAATCACTTACAATATCTTTAAGTCTTTCAAATTATCAAGTAAAGTAAGATTAAGCTCTCCTGTCAAATTTGCATTCCGCAAACTCCTGCATACATGTCGAAAATTCACAAGTAATGATACAAATTTAGAAAACTTTTATCAAATGGAGTGCAATATGTACCAAGAACGAAATGGTGTGGAATGAAACTCAAAAGTTAGAACTCTCATATCAAAAACTAAATCTATTTTATTATATAAATAAAAAACCTTAAGGATTTGCGAGCAAAGGCTCCATTTTTCATAAATTATAATTATACAACAAGTGTTTGATAATAGTAACTTACAGCGTGCGTAATTTGGAATGCCTAGAAATCCATGAAGGGAATGGGCTTGCATAGAAGTTATTCTGGCTCAAGTTTCTGAAGAAAAAACCAAGTTCATTTCATTAGTTTAGATTAAGACTATCCAATGGAAACATCTACCTTCTAATGCCCAAGATCTATAAATTCAAACTATGTAATACCTTCATGGAAACTTTAGAGTGCAAATTTTATCAAAATATCATTATATGTGCAAGACTTACAGAAGTTGAAGATTAGACCACTCGTCCAAATTTGGCAAGGCACCCGTGAATTGGTTGTCGGAACAATCCAACACTCCCAAGGTCTCTTTTGTTTTGGGATTGAAAATGCTAACGTTGAACTCTCCACCAAATTCATTATGGCTAACGTTCCTGTGCAGAAGCAACAAGACCATCTCACTCAACCCTCTATTGTCCCCATTCTTATCCATATGCAAAGCCTTAGATTGATCAATCCATACAAGAAACATTGTGGATGCAGTTGGTCTTTTGTAACCCACACTTACAAAGTATGAAGAGAGTCCGCGGACATGAAGCCAGGAAGGGATCCATTGAAATGATTGCTTGAAAAGTCCCTACAATCCCACAATTTCATACATTTAGTATGCTTTCCATGTTTTTGTAACTACTCATTCTCCAGAAATCTGGTTTAAAGTGGCTTTCTCAATAGGTATTTCACAATGATGCATAACAAGTACTATGTCAAATGTGAAGAACGTTGGAAGTGCTTACACAAGGACAAGACGAGTCCAACCCGCAGCAATGGTCGAATTTATTGTTCCGCTCAAGTTGTTGTGAGAGAGTTTCACAGTACTCAAGGGGACAGCCCAACGGTCCTTACTTTGAGGCATTGGGCCGTCCAAGCGATTGTTGCTTAAATCCCTACCAAAAATGCAAAACGAATTTAATGATTCAGTATCAACTTTTGGAATCCACAATGTGAGGATGTGCAATGAGGTCATGCCACTTACAAATATTCGATATTCCAACTAAATTTAAAAAGCTGGTCTGGTATGTTTCCAGTTAAACTGTTGCCATGGAGATCCCTGGAGAAAAAGCAACCACAATAACGCAAGAAATGAGGAGCATGAGCGCTACATCTTCTATGAAACCTTTTTCGAGATAAGTAAGCTGGCTAACTAAGATGACAATAACAAAAACTGCGACTTATGCACTTTGTGGTGTTGAGCACACTAACGATTAGGAGGCTCACAAGCGTTTTAGTCTCCAGCGCTCGATCCAGTCCAGTGGCTTGGGGATAGGTCCAGTCAGATTAGGATTTCCTGTTATGATTCTGCATCAAGTAGGGAATTGCATGAAACAAATAAGAATTCCACTTTCACTCGGACAGAAAGCAACCTACTATTCATAACCCCTAAACGGTGAATTTACTCACAGGGAGACAAGCTTGTCGAAGTCCCACAGCGACTGTGGCAAAGTGCCCACGATTGATGCGTCGCTGATTGCACTGATCATCACGCAGATACACAATGTGGATGTTAGCACAAGAACCACACATTTATGCGATGCATATCATGCAAACCACTATGACTTTCCGAGGACTAACATCAGGCCTACGTTGTGCGAAGAAAGCTTACAGGTCAACAACCGTAGCGTCCAAGACAGAGTTTGCAGATGGTAGATCAATGTAACAGTAGACGCCTCGCCAAGAGCTGTAGATGCAGGGGTCGACATACCCGTGGCCATCCATCGAAGTGGTGGTATTGAACCATTTCCAACCTGGTAGAGTAGTGTTGAGATCTTTTGTGCTCTTGTTCCAGTTACGAAATAGATCCTGCAGCGCCATCCCTGTCCCCGGCACCAGCAAAAGCCAGATCTACACGTTAGACACCGGCTCCCGAGGGAACCAAATCCCAGCTCCTATTCCCAACTCGGTTGGTCTCTCCAACCTCCACAACACTCTTCCTGGCTCACAGTCTATCCTTTCTCTGCTAACACTACAAACGAAGACGAAACCTTGGAAGCTGAGAGGAAAGCTCACGTTCGGTTTCTGGTAAGACAACCGTGTCGGCGTACGCACGGTAACCAACGTTGCTGAACACATGAAGAGATAAGAGCACAACCAGTATCATTGCAAACCCTGCTGGAACGGCCATAGTTGGCTCTTGTGTCGACTAGAGAAGTGCACACAGTAGTACTGCGACACTAGTGGCGCCCTAACAATCGTCTGCCTCCAAAATCAACTTGAAGGCCAAACTTCATAACGACTTCTCTCCGAAGGTTGCCAACGAATTCTACTTAAGCGATCCAGACGAAACTAGCTCTAACACACTGAGTATGACCAGAAAGTCATCAATGAGACGTCATCAACGTGTTGTGAGCTACCTCTTGGCTCACGCACATGCAACCAAAACCCGCCGCCCAGGCTGCGCCCCCGTCCCGTTGAGCCAAGAAGCGGCGCTTCTTTGGGGGCTCGGGAGAGAGGGCTCGCGCGAGCTGCCTGGGCAGGGGGCGCAGCTCATCCACAGCCCAGCGTGTGGGCAGCCACGCTGGGTTGTGGGAAAAAAATGAAAAATCAACGGGCAGATTCAAAAATTTTGTGCGCTGCCCCTCTGTATCCCTCTGTATAGAGGCAGCTTGGTTGAGTTTACTGCGAACAGGTTTGGTTTGGGCTGCCCCAAATACGGCGGGCACAAGGACCAAAGCTAGATAAAAAAACCTGCCAAGTCATAAGCACTGCCCATGCACCAAGCATCCATCCGCCCAAGGATGGGTCAGCACATCCATCCGACCTGAAATTCGACCTGGCAGGCTGCGCCCCCCTCCTCAGGCGATCATGTGCGACAGCCTTCTGTTATCGACGAGAAAGGAAGCTGGGGATGGCAGGCAGAGTCAAACGCGTGCAGGGAATACCAGACTCGAGACGAGTAGACGTGCCCATTGCCTGTCCTTGGTTCGTAAAGACAGAATATTTTTTTCCATCTTCCTGATAAAGTATATGTATTAGTACGTATACTTTATAAATAAGAAGATATTATACCACGTATACAAACGCTGTAAATAGGTCAGCAAGCTTAAGTTGGTGGTTATAGGTTATACAACCTTATTGAAATTAATGTCACTCAACAACCATCCTTGTACAAAATACCATATCAACAAAGAATCAACGTATTGTCAGGATGAGAACAAGCATTTGTGTTTGGCCACGGAACACATCATGTGGAGTGCATGGAAGACATTCAAATTGAGGGGACTCATCAAACCTGTCCTTGTTCAGGACATTGTCCATCGAAAGATCTTTTGAATTTATTACTACACACCTAGCAGACTTGGTCCCTAAGAAATCTCATTGTCTGTACTGTACCTTTGTTAATATTTTGTTGAGTGCGGCAGAGGTCAGAAATTGTGCTTGAGGGCAGAAGAAAATTTGTGTGGCGAGTATGAATTATGTGTGACAGAGATCACGTCAGTAATAAATTTAACCTACATGACAAATGTCTTCAACCCCATACTTAACCCCTAAAGTTCCTTGACATTTTCTGTCCAAAACTAGTCCAAAACTGCCATAGTCAAACATGGCCGCAATAATCACACTTTTTAGAAGAATTCTCAATTTTGAACCGTAAGATCTAAAACTAGACTCATGTATAATAATCCTGTAAAATTTAGTTGCAATCCACCGCACGGATGTGAAGATTATAGTGTTTGAAGTGCACAAAGTAGTTTTTTTCCCTCTTGCCCGACAAAGTCAGCTCACTTTGACTAAGCATATCTCCTAGTTTTTAGAGTACATTGTGTTGGAAATCATTACCAATACAAAGAATATGATGTTAGCTAAGTGTGTGCAAAATTTGAGGTCATTTCGAGTGGTACATCATGCTCAAATAAATACTTTAGTGAAAGGGGGTATAAAACAATGCAAATGACTATAAATGAAGTGAGAAATTATTTGCTAACTACTTATTTCTAAATTTAGAAATCCGTACGGTTGAAATGTGGAATTAATTTTTTTACTTATTTAAGATTTATTTTTTCCAAAACGGGTAAAATCTCTAATTTTAATGAATTTATTGAATTATTCCCTCCTTCCACAATTGTTTTGAATATGTTACACCCATTCGCTATCTCTACAACTTGGTGTGCAAGGATTGAATATCACAATGGTCATGAATTTAGACCATATGTTGTGGGAAAATTGAAAGGAGGTGAAGTCAAAGTTTTTTTATTACTCAACACATTGAACAAAATTAACCATTTTATGTACTTCAAACACGACATCCTTTCATCTACAACTATACATATAGATAATGCACATAAACAGTTATAACTATACAATAAAAGGAATGTACAAAATTATATAGATATTGATAAATATAATAACTAACACTACAGATGCATAAATATACTAATGAATTAAGAATTTTTTCCATTACAAAAGTTCATGGTTTTCAATTTAGCAACCTCATAGATGTTTCTTGTAAAGAAACATCTAGAATAAAATTGCAATCTTTAATCTTTGAAGGATTAATACTACATTACCTCTGTGCATAAGTCATGATGTCATTCTAGAAAATATAACATTTTAACCCCTAAAGGACCAAACGTCCCCGCGGGGTTAAATTGGATTTTGGGCATGTACCTAAAATTAAAAAAAAAATCCTTTTGCTTGAAAATTTTATACAAGATAGCCTCTACTAAGAGCTTCTTGGAAATATGTATATTTTATTTTTTGGATTTATGGTTTGAAAGTTAGTACCACTTAAAGCCAAAAGTGGGGACTCCGGGCACCTCCAAATTTTTTGACAAAAGTTTCTATTGACATTGAGATTTTTCACACATATAAAGAATATTTCCTTCTTCGGAATTTTCAAAAAAAATTCTTGTCTTTAGTGTAAAAAGGCATTTTATTCCAAGTCAAACATTTTCACACATTGTCAGGCAACGGGGGAAAAAAATTCATCTTTTCTACATAAAACTTAGAGGTCTTTATATTTTTTACTTTTTATTTTTTCAACAACAATACGTGGTGAAAACCTTCTTATTGACCGTTTGGATTATCATTCGAATACATACGTAGGTCACAAAAAAATAAAACGTGAAATGACAATTTTCGAACCTCCACTCCTTGCACACTTGTTTTGAATATGCTACACCCCTTTTTTACCTCTAGAAATTTGTGTGTTAGGAAATAACATCATGATTAAGACAATGGTAAAATATTTAGACCTCGTACAATGCAAAAATTTGATACAAAGTGAAGTCAAATTCTGCTGGTCTACTCAACGCAGGGAAGAAAATGAACCATTGTTTTGACTTTAAACACTAAAATCTATCAATTCGTGTGGTGGATTGCAACCAAAATTTGATGGCATGTTTATATAGAAGTCTATTTTAAGATCTTATGGTTGAAAATCCGACATTCACTTTAAAATGTGGATTTTATGTCTCTTTTTGGCAGTGCCAGTTTTAGATTGGTTTTAAAGCTAAAGTGGTCGTGGTCCTTTAGGGGTTTCTATATATAAATTTAATAACTATTTGTAAAGATCATATTATAATGATTATAGTTAAGAATAAAGTTGTTCTTCTACTAACTCGCAATTTACATATTGTGATACCGTACCTAGTGGTCGCTTCCAACACATGCCTATCTAAATACAGTAATCATTTTCCACCGCACATGTGTTTCGCTCAAAATGGATGTTATATGGTATCACCTAGATATTGGATGGATATTGCCTTGATATTGTATCAATGTCACCATAGTATTACCTGGGTATCACCCTAGCTAAATCTCTTGAAATTTCCCATAATTTTGGACAACATCCCATTTTGAATTAATTATGTACAAAAGCGACCACGGCGTAGGGTACTTAAATAACTTTACAAAAATAAGCAAAAAATTAACCAAATTTGATATTCAAACTACTTGTTTGCAAAATGATACAATATTTTATTCCAAGATATCTTTTTCTAACATAATTTGTAATGTGTAACAAAATTGAATTAGATCTTATATTTTTGTTTTTGATTATATTGCATTCAGTTATTTTGGCTAATATGAGTTGAATCACAATCTTTTTCTTCATGCTTTACATATTAAATTTGCATGTACATGTTAGTGAAGCAATATTTTTCACTTATCATAATTTTCCTTTTATCACCAATACTCTATATTATACCCATTGCTATCATCTCAAGAATGGATGGAGCTAATTGAGCGTCATATACAATATCATTGAAACATAACTTACTACAAGTTCTTTTCACAACTTTGTATAATTCTTTCTATATAGTGTGAACTCAAAAGTCATGTTTGTCACTTACGAAAATTCTCATATAACATATGCATGTCAAGATCAATAACTTATTTGATCTTATATGAGTATGTGTGCAATAAATCATACAATTTCAAAGAGATTAGACATTCCAAATATTGTTGTCCACACTAGGGTTAAACAATCCAAAATTTACATATGATGCTAAATTGCTATCTTCTATACCCATCCTAGATTTGAAAGATGATGGTAGCCCTATTTTAGATTGCTTATGCATTGATCAATAAATGTGTACATGATGTGATGACCTATGGGCAGACTACCGCTCACTTTAGTACCAATCATAGATTTTGGGTTGTTCTACTATACATAATAGGATTGATGTACTTTAGCCACTCCATTCGAACGACTAGATGAAGAAAACTCTATTTTTCTGAAGACCAAATGTATCAACCATACCCAAGACGACAAACCCTAACGCCGGTGGATGGAAGTAGTAAAGAAATTAGTAACAATACTTGTATTTATAGCTTAAATATAATAATTTTATTTATTATATTTATACAATAATTGTATCTATAGTAGATAAAAATTATATTATTTATGATATGAAATAATAATTCTATTTATAATAATATACACATAATAATAAGTTCAATTATAGTATAGGTAGTATGATCTATATTTTGTATACATCCATTCCTTCTATAAATATAGCCAAATTTTGTGCAGATAGATGGAAGTAGTGATAAATTACTCAAGGATATGACTTTCAAATGCACAAATGCACAAATTTACGAATCCATAATTTTTAAACCCGTAAATGTGAAAACCCATACATTCACAATTCCACGAACCCCCTTATGCATAAACACACAAACTTCAAAATCCATATTTCCCTAAACCTACAAACCCATACTCACAAAATCATAAACTCATATATCAACAAATTCATATATCTACAAATTAAGAAACACTAAAACTCATAACTTTAGAAACCTACAAATCTAGCAATCCGCAAATTCACAAACTCATAAAGCCACAACTCAAAAATGCACAAACCCGGAAATTCTGAATTTCATAAATCCACAAACTCACAAGTTTACAAACTCTCAAATCCACAAACCTATAAAGCTACAAACCCACATATACACAAAAAATGTAATAGAACAAAATTTACCATTTTATAGAATCCACATATATGAACATATATATACATATATATATCCATGTATATATATAAATATAACCATATGTATTAAAGAATACATATAGTTATATACATAACGTTTAAAAATTAATAATCAATAGAATTTAGATGTTCATGGTAGAACATGAAACATCCATTTCTAAAACACATAAATTTATCACATATAGGGCAATAGCATCGAGGGCGGACTTTACATTCACACACTACACATATTCCACGATTATGTTCAGTGAATATCGGATAGTGTATTTTTCGTGAATTATGCATCATAGTCAAATCTTCATCTTGTCCTCTGTGCCAATTTCGAGTAAGCATTTTGCACAGGTCTTCTCGGAATTCCAAATGTGTCATTGGTGTTCTTGGGGGTCTTGTACTCTTGCATTTTTGAAGATAAATGATAAACATATTGACTATAGTCATATCAAGAAGGAAAAATAATATTCTATGCCACCATTTGTGTGTTCTATCTTGCGTAGAATAAGATGCCCAAAGTTGGTCCGCTACATCTACACCCCGTGTATAAGTAGTGTATTAAATATGCATTGGCGATGTCATTATATGTTCACGAATTGCTCCATTCCGGCGAGGGACCGTGTCAAGTAAAAATCCGGGAAGACCGCTAGGCATTGAATGCGTAGATAAAATAATAACCGGTTTTTTGTCCTTCCAAATCACACATGCAATTTTCCTACCCTCATGCATTCTCCACGAATATTTACCTTGGGGTTTTTTCATGAAATATTTCACGTTTTTACATCTAGAAGGTAATCCCACCCTATTGGATCTCATAGTACCCGTAGCATAAATTCCACGCTCTAATAGATCCATGAATAATCCAATACTACTAAAATAGTTATCAACAACCAAAACCCGACCTCTATGTCCAATATCTTGCACCAAATCTAAAACAACTCAATGTGCTAATTTTGGCTCTCCCCTAGAAGATGATGGTAAATTATCTGTAGTATTTGTTTTACCACAATAGACATCGAAATTCCAAACATACTTTGTTTGCGAACATGCCAAACACCAAATTTTTATGCCCCATTTCTCCGGTTTTTGGGGCATGTATTGGCACAACGGACAATATGGGCCTTTACATCTAACCATCATTTCATCCACGGTGCAATATTTAC
This sequence comes from Bryoerythrophyllum caledonicum, assembly GCA_963971425.1. Taxonomy (NCBI): domain Eukaryota; kingdom Viridiplantae; phylum Streptophyta; class Bryopsida; order Pottiales; family Pottiaceae; genus Bryoerythrophyllum; species Bryoerythrophyllum caledonicum. Next base: position 898 of record CAXARX010000724.1, on the reverse strand, counting down.
CTAATTCCCAAGTTTTCTTACAATTATCTCTAATTGCATTTAGAAGCCATCGAACTTGGCCCAATTTATCATATCCCGGTAAATTTCTGTCTCTCACATAGTTTGCTGAGTCAGTAATATGAATGCACCTCAATAAAGCAAAAAATCTTTTCTTTGTCATAAGTTGTGAAATAGTAGAACAATGGAAAATATAACCCGCTCATTTCCAATAAGTTTTCATGTTTGGTTGTCTTTTCATACCCATGTATAAACAAATGGAAAAAAAAACATGAATGGTCGCAATTGTAACATCCTCCTAATCGGGACCCCTCATAGTTTTTCCAGAATCCTTCATAGTTTGCGCATACCGATTTGTTTCTTTTACAATGATTTGTAATATAGCATTGGGCCAAAATTGAAGAAATAATTGCAAAATAGATGGAAAATAACGCAACGATGATCTTGGATCTGAAGGTCCAACAAAATCTTCCGGCTTTGGATCATATGTTGAAATATTTTTTTGCCAAGTCGAGTCTCGAAATAAATATTTAATGTTTTCTGGATTTTCATCAACTTCTATAACATCATTGTCATCATTTGAACCGCCATCATCACCAACACTATCAATACAGTGCTCATTTGTACATATTCTCTCTCCAATATTTCTTTCATGCATAGAATCATTTCCAAGTCCCATGCTTCCAAAGTCTGTAGAATCCACAAATTCTTCCCCAACCACATTGAAAAAATCATCCTCATCTTGAAAATTATCTTCCGTGGAATGGATAGTTGAATTTAGTCTTGCATAGGGTGGAGACTCTGTAAAAGAATCTATATTGTTGGAGATTGGGGCTATAAATTCCCCAATACCCCTCCCCAACCCAAGACTGGACCTGCCCTGGCCCCGGCCCCTACCTTT
>CAXARX010000722.1:0-24575 GCA_963971425.1 Bryoerythrophyllum caledonicum | reverse complement strand
TATGGAAGGGTTTGCTTTTGGCAAGAAGGTTGTGTTTTTTGAGGGTTCTACATTTTGATATAGATTCAACTTGAGAATTGTGAAAGAGAATAAGCAAACTTGAGAGGATTTCAAGTATTATTGTGTCCTTTGGGTTCAATAGTTGTTTTCTAGGTTTTAGGTGTGGATTTCTTTTCACATTAGTTGGTTATTTTTTGCTTTTTTTACATTGCTTACTGTATCTCGTAGTTGGATTAGGTGAAGGTCACATAAATCTTAGGGTTTCTTGAGTCTTCGATGTTTCATTTCATTTCACAAAACACTTACTATAGCAAACAGTTCTGAACTTTTCTAGATAGACCACAATCTTTATGATAACTGTAGCACTAAGTATTACCATGATAACACTAAGTATAACCACGGTAGCACTAAGTATAACCACGGTAGCACTAAGTATCATAATGATAGCACTAAGTATGAGGACGGTAGCACTTACCAGACTAAACTCCTTTAAACTTCCAATTCTAAGGGCCGGTTTAGACTTGGGGTCGGAACTTTCCAAGTTTGAACCAATGGGATTGCTCAATTTCTCCAAACCCGGCCCAAGGGCTTTATACATGGGGCCGGCCGGAACTACAAGTCATCCTACGTGTCACCTTAGGTGGCATGGTTTTGGCGCCAAACCATCCGGCTCCAATGGAGCAACTGGGACAAGGTTTGGGGTGGCCGGTTTTCCCATCTAGGGCCGGCTGGGGCTTCTCCGTTGGATTAAATAAATCTCAACCGTTGATAACAAGAAATTGATTTTTATTTTTATTTCTTGAGGACTCTATGTACTGGCCGCTTGTTCTCTGTCTGCATCGTTGCTTTTCAATTATCAATCCGGCCCTCAAATCCGGCCCAAGGGCTTTACTCTATCTAGGGCCGGATGGAAAAATTGGGGCCGGATTGAAGGCAAATCCAACTGGCCGGCTCTTCCATCTAGCCCCAAGTCTAAACCGGCCCTAAGTGAATAGACTAGAATTCTAGAAAGAAGCAAAATTTATACTATGATGAGAGGTCGAAGTTCCTACTCCTCAAAATGGGTGGTAGCGATCTTCCCTTCACTCAAAAGTCTATAACTTTTGCTAAACTACTTCAAATCTTATACATGATAAAAATTTGTAAAGACAACTTAGAATACTATGAATATGCAAAGTTTCAAGTAAAAACAAGCAAAATTAAGATTGTTATGACAAACCGAAATTCCTACTCTTCAAAGTGCGTGGCAGAGAACTTTTCCCTAACTGAAATGTCTATAACTTTTGCTAAAATTCTCTAAATCAAACGAAACTAGTCTTCATAAAAGTGTAGCTCAATAACGAACAAACTCTCTGATTTTAATTTGAAAATCCTACATACATCAGAAGATATGAGTGTTTGAATATTGGAGTTTCAATTAGACAAAAATTTAACTATCCTACCTAAAAATTCAACCATGGAATTTAAAAACATGCGTAAATGGTCAACATTTGAACCTATCTATAGTACTTTAGTCCTTATCTTCTACATCAACCCTTATCTTTGACTAAAAGGGTTCCTAAGCCATGATTAGTTGCTCAGATTTGGCCCAATCCCTACATCTTCCACATCTATCTTTATCATTGATTAAATGGCCTTTTGAACTACAATTGGTCAGTGAAATTTGACCTCATCTTCTGATCTTCCACATCAATCCTTATCGTTGACTAAATGAGATTGTGAACTGTGATTAGTCACTAAAATTTAATCTCATTTCTATGTTTTCTTCAAGACACGAATTCAAAAGGAAAAGAAGGTAGTATAAAGGTTGGTTTAGACTACGGTCAAGAAGTGCACCGATCAGTCAAGAAGTCTTGGCCAAGACATGACTATTTTAGGCAAGTGGTAAAGTTGGAGTTCTTCGAAGGCCAATTTTCTTGTCCAGGGGTTTGAGATCGGACAAGAAACTTGGCCTCTGGTCAAGAACTCTTAGAACAAGTGTTGCCACCTAGAATGCCATGTCATTTTTTCATCCATGCTTGAAGTTATCCACCGGACAAAAGTTGTTTGTAGTGTAAACCCACTACCGTCAAAAACAAGATTTGCTTCGATCATATTGCTCTATTTTCCTATAATTTTGAATTGGTGCACTTCTTGACCGTAATCTAAACCGACCCTAATTCTAACCTTTTTTTCTCAACTTTGACTTCAAATACAAAACAAGTGGATTAACACACTAGCAAATATCTGTCAGAGGTAAATAATACAGTTCTACATGAAAGATTCTTTAAAAGCTACTTCACAGCTGTCTGGTTCAACACATCCGACTTGCAACAAGATCACGAGGGCTCGAGCATCACGCTAAAGATTCTTGTGCCATCGTAAGTCTAGGCGAGGTTGTTTGAACGGTCGAGAAGGTCCGGTCTCTTTTTCTCGAGGTGCTAGGCTCAACGGAAAAAATGTTAGTTCGGCAGTTGAAACAACGAAAGCTCACGCTCCGCCTCCCGATGAGACTCTTTATTTTGAGATTCCAAAAAATCCCTCCTATTCAACATATCGAAACTCAAATCAAACATAAATATAAGAAAAAGATTACTTTAGTCTAACAAGGCTTTAAACAAATTAAAACTCTAATAATATGCTCAAACCCTATAAAGAGGCGTCACCTTGAAGCCTTCTAGATTACGCCATCTTTTTCATCATATCAAAACATACTAAAATAACACATTACTATACATTTTCACACCATAGATGCATTTGCAGTGTGACAACGGTAACAGTAAGTATCACCAATGTACGAAGCATCCAATGTTGCATTTGAAAGGGAAAGATTAATTTTATGAATCTATTTGTATAAGTCACATTTAAATGTTGAATTGCAAAACCCATAAACCTTAATCCTTATATCAATGATCTTAAACATACAACAATAGAGGACTTCTTTTTCATTCCCCTTCTACAATAAAATGACTCTTTTGTATACAACTAAGTATCACTATGATAACAAGAAGTATCACCAAGTATCACCATTGTATCACCAAGTATCACCATGTATCACCAAGTATCACCAAGTATCACCAAGTATCACCATTGTATCACCATTGTATCACCAAGTATCACCATTGTATCACCATTGTATCACCAAGTATCACCGAGTATCACCATTGTATCACCATTGTATCACCAAGTATCACCATTGTATCACCAAGTATCACCATTGTATCACCAAGTATCACCAAGTATCACCATTGTATCACCATTGTATCACCATTGTATCACCATTGTATCACAAGTATCAACATTGTATCAACATTGTATCACCATTGTATCACCAAGTATCACCATTGTATCACCAAGTATCACCAAGTATCACCATTGTATCACCATTGTATCACCAAGTATCACCAAGTATCAACATTGTATCAACATTGTACCACCAAGTATCACCATTGTATCACCATTGTATCACCAAGTATCACCATTGTATCACCATTGTATCACCAAGTATCACCATTGTATCACCATTGTATCACCAAGTATCACCAAGTATCACCATTGTATCAACATTGTATCAACATTGTATCACCAAGTTCCACCAAGTACCACCAAGTACCACCAAGTATCACCAAGTATCACCATGGTAGCACCAAGTACCACCAAGTATCACCATGGTAGCACCAAGTACCACCAAGTATCACCATGGTAGCACCAAGTATCACCACAGTATCGAGAAAAGGATCTGGTTTCCTTACTTCACTGAGAAAATTAAAAAACTAAATAAAAAATAAAATCACTCACTTGGTCATGACAAGAGTACCATGCGGCGGCCCACACCGAACCAGTCTGTCCTCGAGTTCCACATAAGTTACTAACTTAACTTAACACAAGATTCATGGCACGTAAGGTTATTTTACTCTTTTTAAAAAAATTTGTTTCTTTCATTTATTTCTAGAAAGAAATACTTTTTTTTTTAATAGAGCCAAAACCCAGAGAAGAAAGTTGTTTTTGGGGTGGCAATTTTGTTTTGCAAAAACTTTCCTCATTGAATAAGTAGACTTTGAGCAATTTGCGGATATAATATCATTTTAAAAAATTTCAATTTCAACTCTTCAATAAATTCTTGATGCTCATCAAAAGTATCCACTCATACCCATGATGCAATATGAAAATTTTCTTAAATGATCATAAATGGGTCTTCTCCCCTAAGAAATGCTCTCAAAAACTTAAGGAGTTACTTTGGTGAGATGGCTTTCGACACTTTGGACCAAGATAATTTTTTAGTATAACCGGTTTGGATTGGTTAAATGACTTATAAGCACTAGTTGAAAAGGTGACAATGCAAAGGGAGCTTTCAAGGCAACTTCAACGGTGCATACGTCGAACTTGCACGGGGAGCTTTGTTGGTAGCGTCACCCATTCCACAAGTGAAGTTGTTGGTGTAATGATATCCTAACCCGTTTAACCCTTGAACGTCAAGGTAAGCCCATTGGACTTAATAAATAGAGAATATTGAAGAAAAAAAACATTTTACTGAATCATTCAAGACAAAAATTGTAGTGAAGTAAGATGTTGCAATTGCGAATCTTTAAATACAAATTTCGCCGGATTTCATTAAGTGTGGAAGAAATGGCGATTGCACAAAGAATTGCAATTCTTATACTTCAAAATGTCGGACAAAGCTTGCTCACCGAATGGCGGCGTTTTACCCGGATTCCAAGGATAAATATTTAAAATAAATAAATAATAATATTAATGTTTTTAAAAAATGGTTTAAAAAAATAAAAATTCTCTACGGGCTATGCCTGATGCGTCTGCACTAGCAGCGCTATGGAGGCTAAATTTTTTATAAAAAAATCCTTTTTAATTCTAATTTTATTATTGAATGCTCGTAGAGTCTCAGGAGTGAGATTCTTCTTAGGTTGCCACATTTCAGCCCTCTTGACATTTAAGTGTTAAGTCGTTCGAGCCATCTTGTAGCTTATGAATAATTGAAAATTGAAGATAAAAGAAAAATACGCCATCGGGCTTATATTTTGTCGATTGAAAGTTTCTTGATTCTATTCATTGTATGTCTCACCTTTTGGAAGTAGAAAGCAGTCAAAGCATGTCATTGATGAGCTACAAATTTTTCTTCAAAAGTTGTTTGTGCCAAGGATCACAAATGATGCTTTACATTGTAGTTGTCAACTTATATCTCTTTACTCTTGATCTAAACTTTAGTTATAAAAACAATTTAATTAAAAAAATTGAACCAAACTAATGAAATGAAACTTATTAAGTTTGGTTTTTTACTTCAATTTTAAATCTTGAGAAATTCCTAAAATTTAATATTTGATTGCAATTGACATTTTGGGCTTATAACCATGGTCCATAGTTTACTAATTATTGAATGACAATGAATTTTGATTTGCACCATGATGTTCAAATCTTTAATGTAAGCTTGTGGAGAATTTTTCTTATTAACCCCTAAATGTCAAATCAACCATTTCATGATCGCTCCCTTTTTTTTATGGGTTGCTCAAGATGGAAAAAAACATTTTTATTCAAAAAAATTATATATATATATATGAAATCAAGTCTATTTTCCAACCCAATTTGAATCAATTAAATAGTTCATCTAACATTTAAATAGGAGTTAAATAAGACACTGTCACATGATGAAGTCTAAAAGTTATACCTTCCCCAATCCCAAAAAAGAGCTCCTATTCCTTCCCCTGAGCAAAGTCTACAACCAAGAAACTATTCATGTACTCACTATTCATATCAAATTTTGCGATTTAAAAATTTCTAGATTGCTTGTACTCAACTTGAACAACACCTTTTTTTGTTGTTGTCGGTTAAGTCAAACATTATTCTTCGAATTGGGGTGCAATATGTTACTATTCTTTCGCTTTTCATTTTTAAAATAAAATGCACGGCATCGTACGCTATATGAGTGACATCATGACGTATCATGAATGCTCAATAGTCACTACTCGTAAGTCACTCACAATGTGAGACTTCTTTGCTTGGTTACATTTTTCTTCCGCTACTATGATCCATCATATCTACCTATATCTGCTTTGACCTTGTTCTCAGATTTTTGATGGCCCGGACTCACCGAAAGTTTCATTTAAAAAAAAAATTCATTTAAAAAAATTTCCAACGAATGGGCAATTGAATTTTTTTTAATCATTCTTTACCCATACGTGAAATGAACACGAAAAATGTTGTAGGCCCTTCCCCAAAAAAATAAAAATTCTTAGTCCTCGATTTTTTACCTATTTTTTTACATATTGAATGCATATAAATTTTAGAAACATTCCATCAATGAACTTTGCTCAAGGCTCTTATCAATGCTCTTTTTTGACATCATATCAAGCCAATGGTACAATTAACCAAAGAAAAAAGTGCACATGACTATGTGCATTTTTAACGAAACATGTATTAGTCAAATGAACAAAGTAGAGGTACCTTAAACTAGTCACTCACACAAAAGTGATCATTATAGTAAATAGGTGAAATTAGGTTGCCCCTCACTAATTTCTCGACATTTCATACTATATAAATATTTACAACTCCTATAGTAATTTGCAACAATAATTACTACAATAAAATAAATAAATAATAAAATCAACACTAAACCAACGGAACCGTAATACGAAGACTGACTCATCGAGCTACACTTGTGCCTCCATGTGGACACACTGAGTCAAAAGGTAACTCTAGATTCTAAAACAACCTAATTGAAGACGTAACCTAATTTCACCATTTAGTATAGTCTTGTGATACAACCACTTATCACCTCACTATAAAATGGATAAATTGCACTATTCATAGGGAAACAACCTACCAATGCTATTCATTGAGAATCTTACATAAGATATTAACCCCTAAAGTCCCATTGTTCCTACCGGGGACAAAATTGATTTCGAGCACTCTCCTACGCTCTCAATTTCCCTCATGATTATTCGAAACTTTTTTTTAGAAGATAGAAAAGTTGATTGGCTTCGCGGCAATATAAATTTTGTTTCAATTTGTGCCTAGGAGCAAAAGTTATGCTCAAATAACCTTAAATAGGCGAGAAGGGCAACAAAAACAAAATCACAAAAAATTGAGTTTATTTTATTTAAATTTTTTTCCCCAGTAGATTATATTTTTGTCTACATGGAAAGCTTTGAATCATTCAATTTGGATAAAGTGATGTGTAAGTTATGGAGCATCTTGTTTTTCGGGCAACTTGCAACAAATCTTGTTTTCTACACTTTAAACGTAGATATTTTGCAATCCGTGCGGTCAAAATTTCTGAAATTTATTCCACACATTCTTACATTAGTTTGGTGTAAGATACTACGATTAAATTTGCAAAAAAAAAATCAATTTTCAAGTTAATTCACGCATTGCAATAAAAATGGCAGTTTTGAGTGTTTTGGCGAAAAAAAAGTCTTGAAACTTTAGGGGTTGATGATCAATTTTGGGTATTGTCACAAGTGGATATTAGTACCACAGTTTGGACATAGGAGAGCCTATTGATCAAAGTAGGTCATAAAGTCAGGAAATTCCTAGCAAACCAAGTAGCGTGAACAAAGTCTTGATGCTTGAGACCAAACCTAGAGCTAAAATTTGGGCTCAAGAACGATGGGCCGTACGAACAAAGTACAACGTACACATATAAAAGTGAGCCACTCAAGACACTCAAGTCAATTTCTATGAAGAAAAAAGCAACCATGCTTGCAAAGAATTCACTAAAATACCAATAGTTTGGCATTTAAAGCCGAGTCTTCCCCCATCACCGCCTAAAAAAGCGGTGACGGCAATGAATATCCAAAACCTTGACATCAAAATCAACTCCCTTGACGACTAATTTGTTTGCACATGCGTAAAAGTGCACAAGACCTGCATATATTTGTGCACAAGACAAGTCTGACCCATCACCCATCTACAGCTCAGGCTGACTCTTTCCATACATGGTCACTTATGGGATCACGTTCACAATATTTTAATGTTGAGAGGGTTGTTTACTTCCCTTGGTGAGTTGGAGATACCTAATTTAAATAAAAAACTTCGAACTTAGAAGGAATATCGAAAATGGGTGGGCGGAGTAAGGGTCGGTTTAGACTACGGTTAAGAAGTGCATCGGTCAAGAATTCTAGGAAAATGGAGCAGTATGATTGGAGTAAATCTTGTTCTTGATTGGGGTGAGTTTACACTACGGTCAACTTTTGTCCAGTGGAGAACTTCGAGCATGAATGAATAAATGACATGGCATCCTAGGTGGCAACACTTTTTTGTAAGAGTTCTTGACTACAGGCCAAGTTTCTTGTCTGACCTCAAACCCCCGAATAAGAAACTTGGCCTCCGGAGAACTCTAACTTCATCACTTGCCTGAAATAGTCATGTCTTGACCAAGACTTCTTGACCGACAAGTGCACTTCTTGACCGTAGTCTAAACCGGCCCTTAGACTACTGTGGAGAAGTACTCCGGTCAATCCAATTTTTTTGTTCAAGACATGGCTATTTCAAGCAACTGGTGAAGTTGAAGTTCTCAAGAGGTGAAGTTTCTTGTTTGGGGGTTTGAGGCGAGACAAGAAATTTTACCTTTGGAGAACTCTTCTATAAAAGTGTCACCACGTAGGCGGTCATGTCATTCTTTCATCCATGCTTGAAGTTCTCCACCGGACAAGTCTTGATTGTAGTCTCAAGTTCTAAACTCAATCTGGTGAAGAACAAAATTACCTCCAATCATATTGCTCCATTTCCTACAATTCTTGACTAGTGTATTTCTCCACAGTAGTCTAAAGTGGCCCTGGATTGAAAATAATTAATTATAAAGTTGGTAGATGAAATGAGGCTCGAGGTTGCTAAGTATAATTTTTTTTTATAGGACATGGCAACATAAAAAGGTTTTGGGCGTTAGAAATAGTGATAGTAGTATAAATTTTGTCTTTTTTGTAATTGGTCAAAAACAACTTTGACTTGCCGTTCAAAACAACTTGATTTTTCAAAAATAAGTGGTTATGGAGTATGGATTAGTTATTCTCGACTTTGTTCAATACAACTTATTCTCTTTGCAAAAAAAAGGTTATTCTAGAGAAGTCATTTCAAACATGTAGGTGTAAAAAACCAAATTTTATTTACAAATTACCAATTACCAATTACATAAATTACAATTTTTTATTTATTTATTTCTTATGAATAGTGCAATAGATCCACGTGTGCGAACATTATGCACTAATCATTTCTTGCTTCCCCCTCGATTTTAGGGTGTTCTTAGATGTGAGATTGGTGGTCAATATGGGCTTAATTTAGGTAATGAGACGAAATAGTTTCAACCAATTTTGTTGCCGGGGTAGGCAAGCAGGAAAACCGGACTTTCCTTTTCATCGATATCGGTGGTTGATCTTATTGGTTTGAGACTACTTAGTTTGAAGGATTCAATATGTGTCAAATTTTTACTAAACAAATTTCCAGCCACCGGGATCCGCACAAATTTCCTGCTGCTCTAGTAGCTCTCGAGAAGTTTGTCTACCAATCTCTCATGTAAACTTGCCCTTAGTCCCATTCTTCATTCTTGTTATGTTGTTTCTTTTTTTCTCATCTAATTTTTTTTTTCTTCTCATCTCCATCTTATTTCTTTAAGAAAATTTTAGGACACTTTAAATAATCAACACTTAGTTTTATTCATCTTGCAATACTTTTTCTTTTTTTTTCTTTTTTTTTCATTGCAAGGGGTCCGTGCGCATGGACTCTACACAATATTCATTTTGCTCCTCCCTCTCTCCATCTTAGTCTCACTTCTTCATCTTGTTTTCTCATCTTCTTCTTTTTTCTTCACATTTTATTTTTGTTTTTTTCTTGTTTATGAATAGTGGTAGGGGTCTACAATTGAGGACTACACACTATTTATCCCTTGCTTTTTCCTCTCTCCACACTCTTAATTCCATTATTTCTTCTTTTCATGTATTTTTCTCTTCTTAAAAAAATAAAATCTAAATTAGTGTTGTCGGCGTGGAATACAACCTTGATTTAGATTGCCAAAAAATAAATAGAAAAATACACATCACAAGGGAATCGAAGATGTTGGATTGTGAGAATCATTGAAGAAAATAAAAAGGTTGATTTTTTGGTTATTTATTAATTTTATTTTACTTGAAATTGTTATTCACATGATTTTGATGTATGTACAAGCTTTGGTCTTTGCATGATACTTCACATTCAAAGAAAAACAAAAATCACAAATTTTTGGAGAGTTTTTTTAACAATTTCTTTTTATCCATGATGGTCTTGCAAAGAATGCACTTTACAAAGTGCAAAATTAGCAAATTAGATGTTTACATGCTCCTTGATTACAAATGGAAGTTATTCCAAGATTTTGTCAACAATACTAAACGATACACCTTACTACTCATGCAAATGCGTACAAAAACTATGTCATACACATATTCCAAAAAAACCCCTAACTGTTTCTTCTACCTCTCAACACCCAACAATGAACCAAATGTGGAAATCATCAAAAGTATCTTTCTTTGTATAGTAGATAGTACACTATATCACTATCCTATATTTTGAGGGAATGAAGGAAAAGTAATATTTTTATCATCTCTAAAAGGACACATTAGTCTTGTTGTTCATCAAATATCTCTTTTCAATTACACTTGTATGACCTATGTTGTTGCTACTAAATGTCTCCCGTGCATAAGATCATATGACCTATACTAGTTGCTACCACAAATATAGGAGGTTATGCAATGTATCAAGTGTGAAGAGTTCAAATCGACTAAATATGTTGCATGATCTTTGAAAATAACTTTCACTCTCAGTGGATAAACATACTAAATAAATATATTTGCAATGTCTATGTACATGATAAGTTTTCACATTTGTAATTCAATTGAAATAGTCGATTTTCAAGATCAACATTTATTTAATTAAATTTAACCCCTAATGTCTAAAGGCCCTTTATTAGCAAAAAATCAATAAAAACTCTCTTTTCTATTGCAAAGAGTAAAAAAACTTGAACATTGATTTCTTTGCACATCTAACCATAGTACCATACGATCTTATTCCTAACTAGTATGAGAACATGTGGAATAAATTTCAAAAAAATTGAGCTCACTGATTGCAAGATATCTACTCTCTATGTCCCACTAAAAAAACTCCAAAAAATTTCTCCACGAGGAATTAACTGCAGTTTTAGTCTTTTTGCTAGTGATACATACATTTGAAAACTATCAACCCATCTTTTAAATCTATGCAAAATCTATAGCGTAGGTGCCATTGTTTAGGCACCCAAAATCCATACAGAAAGTACCATTCTTGATATAATTTATAATCGTTGCCAGCTCCATCATTTTTAACGATTTAAAGATTTGTGGCAACGTTGGGATTCTAAAAATATCTAACTACCTACAACAAATATCCCCGTAACAATTCATGAACAACTCTTCATAGCGCCGAAGTAGTCACCGAATGCATTGTGAACATTACTATCTAAGATAGCACAACGAGTCCAAGGTACTTGATATGGGCAAGGCCAAACTTTCTAGCAAAAAACACTCCCTAATTACTTCACTTGCCTCTACGAGGTCATTCAACACGACCAACACTTACCCAACATTCAAAATCTAAAAAACAAAGTTTTTTAGTGAGACAAGAATTGAGCTTGATTTGGAGGTTTTTAGTGGGAAAGAGGGAGTACATTTCAAGAGTGAAGAAAATTAGTTTTTGTGCACGTTGCCCGAAAATCAAGATGCTTGCTAACTTTTACATCACTTACCCAAATTGAATGAATAAAGGTTTTCCATGTAGAAAACAATAAATAATCTACTACGGAAAAAAAATTCAAATATATTTTTTTCAATTTATTTTGTTTTCTTTTAACTACCTCATCCCTTCTATTTTGAGTTTATGTGGGCATAAAATGTGCTCACGACTACCCACTGAAACAAAAATAATATTGCCACAAAGCCAATCAAATTTTCTATCGTGCAAATTTATTTTCAAAGAGACATAACAAAAAACTGAGAGTGTAGTCACGCACCCAAAATCAAATTTATCCCCCTAGGGACATTGGGATTTCAAGGGTTAAAAATTCATAACTTTCACATCGTATGTTTGAACGCCACGAAACAAATCCATACACTTCTCCTCGTCAAGAGCTTTCCAAAGTTACCAACAATGCCCAAGGGACACCGATACTTGAGATCTAAATTTCTAACAAACAAACAAAACAAACATGCTCAATTCATATACAAATATATTTTCAATATCCTTGACACTTAATTCATAACTTTACTCATAAATTTTTAATATCCTTATCACAGTCCGGGAAACTTTTATAGGAAAATCGGTTGATTTCCTTCAAGATCAAGAATCAACCGGTTTTTTTCAAGAATTTCATCAAAATTTTCATTGTTTTTGACTAGAAATAGAAATATCTTAAAATTTTCACCCGGTAAATATCCGATAGTCTTCAAATTATTTCGACTAGGTCGTAACTACTCCATGTACATTGATCCTTATCATCCAATCCAAAACTCTACCAATAGCCTTTCCACATCCTTGTTACTAATTCCATAACTCTTTCGATAACCTTCTAAAAAACCTCCGTCGCTTTCCTCGCTTAGAAAGAGACAAACCAAAGTCCATGAGGGAGCGATAGACAGAATTGCAGGGTGGAACAGCGAAGGGTAGACAAAATTCCAGGATGGAACGGTCGAGTGTAAGTCAAATCTATACAGTAGTAGATATATACAGTATACGGCAACCTTCTTCAGTCGCATGATATGCATGCCCAGCCTCGTAATGATGAAACCCAAAAATTCCTCCTCCTGGCACGTCAATTCTCCTGTACCTCATTAAAGATATAAGATCCAGGATTAAAGTATTGCACAACGAGGCATGATGTTTCTTGCTAGCTAGCTACCGAACACTCGATCTGTAGCTAGCTAGCTGGGTAGGATTATCGATCCTTTCTCACTTCATCTCTCTCAGTCTCTTCAGCCGAGACATCCACAATTGCTCTTCCCCTCGAGCAAATTGGTATGATCAGTGCAGCAAGTCGATCCCTGCACTTTCACGACGATCCAGATTAGATGTACTTCAGGATGCAGCAGAACTAATTAACGTACTTGTCTGTATGTATGACCTTGAAATAGATAGATAGATTTTTCATTAATACTTGAAGGACCTCGTGCGTTTCTCAAGCTGTATAAAAAAAGTCATTATATCTGTCGTACCAGCCTTGCATTCGGTGAGCATCGACCTAAATTAAGCTGTCGTATCTGTCATGTTTCCTTGTTCGCTATCTATATTTAACGCCGGAAAGTTTACAAGATAAAGAGCTGTATTTTCTAGAGTTGTGTAAAGCTCACCACGGAGATCGATCGATCAGGTTGCTGTTACGTATGAGATTCACAGACTGATATATAGTACGTTAAGGTTAGGCAGTTGCTTTTGTCCGTTTCACAGCAGTACAGTTGGAAGAGATTGGTTGAGAAGCATTGTCGTCTTTGTGTCGAAATCGCAGATATCAGTGATGGAGGTTCAGTAGAATTAAGTGGTGACTAGTTGTAATTTCTAATTTCGGTTACGTTGTTACAGGTGCAGAAATGAGAATCTTAGAGCGGCGGGCTAGCTGAAATGGGTCTCGTTACTCTAGACGTCGTCGCGTGAGACGTATGAATTAGCTAGTGACGATCGACCCTGTGAAGTTAGGTCGGTCGGTGAGGTGCGTGAGTAAAGATGGGTGTGATAGTGGATGAGAATGACAGGAAGTCGCGGAACTTGCTGGTGCGCATGCTAGTGTACCACTGGACGGTGCTGCCGAAGGAGAAATCGGAAAGTAGGGAGGAGCGCGAGAAGTATCTGTTCCTGTACTGGAAGGCCGTCCCATTCAACCGCTGGATGCTGTTCGCCTCGTCGTTCCTCATCCAGTTCTGCTGTGGCTCGCTCTACTCTTGGTCTAATTTCAACGCGCCCATCGACATCCTCATCTACGGCACCAAAACCGCCAACAAAGCTCCCAACACTTTCTACATCGCTGTCGGTACGGATCATGTGACACCCATCTCTATCCTCAAGTCTCTACCTCGGTCCCTCATGCCAGAAGCAATTGCATTCCGCCAGTTTACAGCTCTGAGAACTTCCTCGGCCGTTACAGGATACTGTCCACATGTTAATAATTGTTGCTAGTCTGACTGGTATGTACTTGATCTGATCGAGGTTTTAGTTTCTAGCGCTACTTCTGTACCTGCGCCAACAATTCGGTTTTGTGAATATTTCAGTCACGAATGTGTCTGTAGTGTCCCATAGACCTTCCAGTAGATCTCATGCAAAATGGGTATAGGTAGACTGGAATCTAAGACTGGAAACGAGGTCGGGTAAGATCGAAGCCTGAAACTGCTCCAATTTGCACACAGAGAACTTTGACCGCATTACTGTAGAAGAATGGCGGTAAATACTTGCTAAATTCAACAACCGCTTGCCAAACTTGCTAAATTTAATAACCGCTTTGCAAAACTTGCTACGAGCTGCAGTTTGACCGTGACATGGTATTTCCCAGTGAATCTCTGTGACACTACTCTCATATTCGTAAACTAGAATGGCAAAATTTCAGTGAAAGAGGGGATAGATTTGAGGACTTCGCTGATCGAACTGAAACTTTCAGATTTACGAGTCCAAGTTTTAAGACATCTGGATCTCGACTTGTGATTTCTCTTGTAAAATGTTCCAAGCAATTAAGTACAAAGTTTTCCCCTCATCAGACAAAGCCCCAGGAAAATGAAACTTTGAGCTCTTGGAACGGTGAAGCTTTCACAACTGGTATCTCGACTATCAGTTTTCTTCTCAGCAACGACGTAGCATCAAACACTTTGAGAATGTCTTCCTGGTAACCTTTTCCTTTGTCCAGTTCCATTCGAGGTTGTATTCCACTAGACCAACCGAGCACAGTGTTAAAGTTTGTTCTCGATACACGTACAGGTTTTATTTTTCTGCAGTGCAATTGTCAGTAGCGATTGAATGATCAGTGCGATTCGATAGTATTCTCCCATATCGATCCTGAAGTTGATTTTCTTCTGCGGTGAAATTATTTGTCCGCAGGGTTTGAATGTTCAGTTCGATTAATTAGTCTAGTATTTCGCTACTAAGTCCGAACCTAACATAGATCGACCCTTGAAGATGTCCAGATCCCATGTACCTATATCAATCTGTCATTGAAATTTTTCTGCAGTGAAATTGTCTGCAACAAGGGTTTGAATTAACGATCGTGTGTAAGTTGTGCAGGAATGTTTGGCACGACGGCAATGATCTTGGGGCCGTGGCTGGAGCGACACGGGCCGCGGCGCGGGCTGTTGCTGGGATCGATCATGTTTGGGATCGGGCAAGGCATTGCGGCGCTGTCGCTTCATAAAAAATCCATAGCGGGAGTGTATGTGGGCTACGGAGTGTTTGGTGGCTTCGGCCTGGGCTTGAACTACATCTCCCCGGTGTCGGCGTTGCAGAAATTCTTCCCTGACTATCGAGGAGTCGCGTCCGGATTCGCTGTGGCCGGTTTCGGCGCGGGCTCCATCGTCTGGAGCAAAGTGTATCTCCCCATGTTGGATCGGTTCGAATTGCCCGAAACGTTCGCTATTCTCGGTGCCGTTCTCACAGGCGCCATGCTCATTTCCGCCGTCGCCATGCGCACTCCCCCTAACGACTTCACTGCCCACGGAATGAACGTCCGCGGCGAGAAAGTGTATGGAACCAGTGGGTACGAATCTGGCATAATCTCTTCTGAAATCTATGATACTTATTTACTTGTATAAAGTTCTCCTTTCCTGAGTGACAAAAGTTTTGATATCTGCACACAAAATCTGTCAGTATCCGGATTGATCCCAGTTACTGTGAGACCCAGGTGATACTTGTTAGAAATTGTGTTTGTTATACACGATTACATTTTTTCTACCAACTAGCAAGTTATCAATTAAAAGTTTCATACTATTTTAAAAAAATTGTTTCGATGTGATTGCGTTTTCTTCACAAGTAGACGTGTCGGAAATGTTCTGACAAGAATACCCTAAGCAGACCATTGCCGCACAACGACAAGACAAGCGCAGCAAATCTAGACACGAAGACGTCCGATCTAGAACTGCAGATGAACGATCATGGTACTAATCATCATCCATTTCCTCTAAAATGTTCAAGTAGATATGTACTCAAATTCCATCGATCGATTAGAAGTTGAACTGGGTATTTTTCATGTCTACAGTTTCTGTCGTTTCAATTTCCTCCGGACGTTGACGATACACGAATCAACTGCAGGAGGGACCTTCATGAGTTTAATCGGACTGCTGTGTCTATCGTTGAAATGAATGTATGCAGATAGCAAGCAATTGCAACCTGGGCAAGGTGTGATCGTGATGACGCTGCTGCAATCCGTGTTTTCCCCGGACTTCGGATTCATGTACCTGATGTTCTTCGCGAACCAGCTGTTCGGGCTGGTGGCGTTGTCGCGGCTGGCCAACATGGTGACGGATCTGTTCGACCAGACCCGTACAGAGGCCTCCAACGTGGTGTCCATCAACGGCGTCTTCAATTGCCTGGGCCGCCTGATGCTGCCCATGCTCTCGGACCTGGCCATCAAAAGCACTTGGAACACGAACCCGCCGTTCGCCCGCAAGCTCGTTTTCGTGTTCAACCTCAGCGTTCAGGTCGTCATCGTAGCCGTGCTGCCCACCATCATCGACCACAACAACTACGCCGGCTTCCGCGCCGTCATGTGGATCTTGACCTTCACCTACGGCGGTGGCTTCGGCACCATTCCCTGCTTCCTCACCGACATGTTCGGCCCTTACAACATCGGTACACACATGTGCCCTTAATCCTTACACTATAACATCGATCCTCCTTAATTTTCTCTCAATTTCATGCAACTTAGGTAACTGTACATATATAATGAAGATTGAATAAGCACAGGCTGCAAGGACGATGGATCTATGGAGGTAGTTCTACATTACATTAACCGGAAGTATACCCAGAAGTACTGTTCCGTAATTTTATATCTACTTGCTTGTTCCCGTTTCTGGAAAGAGCAACTTTGATAGATATTAATTACAAACACCATGTTGTGACTGTCCGCAATGCAACTTCCTTACCAAACCGAGAGTTGTATCGTCAGAGGAACATTTCATATAGATTTCCAGCAATCAGATTGCAAGAAATGAAGAGTTCGGTGAAATGGCTTCTGCGTGCCCTGTTTCTCATAGGAAATGAAAATCCCGTAACAATGCTTCTGGGTACTGTAGACCTGCAGGAAGAGCCTGTTCCTGGCCTCCACAATTCAGAATGAGTGACCTAGTTTTCTCTTAAAAAACGAAATGACCGCCATCATAACGGAATGTAGCCTCTACATCCAAGTAATTAGGGTAATTTTTGCAGTCGTTCAAGCTGGCAATTACAGCTGCATCGTGCTTTCATGAGTGGCAAGCATGATTCTTACTTGAATTGGTTATCAATATATATGTTCATGAATGTGCCTGCAGGTGCGTTGCATGGGATGATATTGACAGCATGGTCGATCGGAGGAGTAGGAGGAGGCTTGGGTTTCACTTCGTTGTACGACAAACACAAGCCCTCGACGGCGACGGCATCGCAGCCAGGCGCCTTCGACAAGGCCTACGAAGCAAATTTCCGCTGGATTCTGGGCGTGTTGATCTTCGGCTTGGTGATGCTGTTCTTCGTCCGGACGAATCCCGAGGACCGCAGAGCTCCCGGATTGCGGTACAGCATTTTCGGGAAGCAGGTGGTGCATTTCAAGCGCAAGAGTTCCACTGCCGGCAAAGTTACTGATCATCAGCCTCATGGAGCCGCTACTACGCCTGCACCCCACTCCGTCACTGTTGATGACTTGTAATTGATCGATCGAGGGCTAGCTGCAGATTTGATTTTCCATTCCTATGAAACCCAAATGGACGAAACCCATTCTGTTCCTCTCTGGCTCAAATTAGTTTCCTGTGAGCTCTCCTGTGTGTGACATTTACGTTTCTGGTTACTAGAAAACTATGGGCTTACTATGAATCCCTTAGTATATGTGAAATTTCTACATATTCCTGTGTTTTTCTCTTCGTAGGCAGCTCGTTTTTAGGCTGGTGAGTTTAGAGTAAAAAATATATATATGCCCACAATTGTATTTTTGGATGCTGCACACCATATAGTTATACATCTCCTTATGGACTTGTTCCTTGTATAGTTACACATCTCCTTGGTGGACATTGGTTTACGGTCACGATGAACAAACACTTTATGCACGCCGGCCTCTCTAGATATCGTAGTTTTTATCTACCTTCGTCTCTTTATGCATGTCTTTGTAACTATTTTCATTCCATGCTGATCACCCAAAGGCCTTTCCTCGCAACCAGGGTAGTTGACTCATGAAGTCTACTTGTGGTCATTTTGAAATGGTTTCAAAACTACAATCTGTCATCTTCATGCGTGTGCATGAGATTGAAGTTCTACAATCTAGTGCTTGCTTCAAAACATATTTCTTTCTACTTCAAAACCTATATTTCTTTCTACAAGAATTAGATTGCTTCAAGTGATGAGTCTATAAAAAGATAAGAAAAGCTCCTCTAATACTTCAAAATTTCAAAGAGATAAGCAAAAACGACAAACTTTGATAGCTCCTCAAATCTTCGCTCCTCTATGTTAGGTGGCATTACTTCCTCCTCCCCTCGCACACTTGTAACGTTGTCTTACAAACTCCAAATCACACAAAAAAATATATCTCTAAAATGGCAATAAGAAGAAGAACGAATACGCAGATTTTCATTACAAAATTTTTCATACATCAATAGATATGGCCACTTCTTCCTCGCTCTTTTTTACCCCTGTACATCTCAACTTCTTTCAACAACAAATACAACCTCCAAGAAAAGAGAAGAAGTCCCCCTACTCTCTAGACCCCTAAGGTAGGTAGAATCAACCTATGTACACATCACATGGGTTACTATATACCTATTGGTCCATGAAATATATCATAAGTAAGTTTCTTTTACCTTAAAAAGCGAAGGAACATCTAATGTCAATATTAGGAGGTAAACTATTTTAATTCTCTTAACTTTCAACTTCTAATGTAAAAGAAACAAAGCACTAAAACTCTAAATAAGCTATAAAACTTCATTCAAAACCAAATGGAAGTAAAATCTAAAGTCAAAGAAAACAACTACTCCATCTGCAAGAACTTTAAGAGACGCTAACAATATTTGCAATGCAGTTACACGTTAGGCTTGTGTTAAAGAATTAACCGGGCCTTCCAAGCAACGTCCGTGACCACAACTTCCTTCAATATGTTTTGACATACAATATATGTATTGCTCGTTGTTTAGACCGTCAAAACATCCTTCGAATGTTACTTCATGAGTGCTCGGTTCAACACATTCAACTTTAAGTAGAATCACCAAAGCATGAGTGTCTCTTTGAAGATTATCATGCCAATCATGTTCCATGCAAGGCTTCGTTACCGCACAAGAAGGTCTAACCTCAGTTTGAAAAAGGATTAGTAATAGTGCAGAAACCGCCATCTAAGATGGTTGAATTAGCAACTTTGACAAAGATAGCTTTGGTTGAACCTCACGTTAAAACTCTGGATCTTGCGACTCCATTAATACTCTTGATTTCAAGATTTTAGAATTGAACTTCAAACCAACACACAGATTCTATAAAACTCGAATGAATACTCCAAACTCTTGAAACTTGTTTAAGACATTTGTTTTTAAAACAACTCCATTGGCAAGAAGCGTCACCTTCAAGCTACTAGAAGCTTGAACATGAAGTTTTATCCTTCAAATTATAGAATCTCTTTGAAATACAAAATAAATACATATTTGTACAGTGCATATATTTACATCACGACATCCATCCCGTCTAAACCTACATATCCTCCGGTATGTGCCAAGTTTAGTTGTCTTCATCATCTTCGTCTTTGTTTACTACATCTATTGATTTATACTCCTCTTCAATTCGATCTTCACCTAATTTGTAATTTGGGACCATAAAATCGTCTTCAATATAGAATCTTTCATCTCTTCTTTTGAAAGCGTTGAGTCGTTTTCCAGATACTCGTACTCGTAGAAGAGTGCCATCCAATTCTCGAAGTGAATAAGTGCCATTGGTATGGACTTTGACCACCACATAACAGCCAAACCACCTCCTTACAAATTTTCGCACCGTCTTATGTTGGTGTTCCAAAGTACTTTCAAATACAAGTACCCAATCACCTTCCTTGATTTTTTTCACCCTTAGTCGTTGCGTATTGTCAAACCGCTCATTGTTGCTCAACCTCGTAGCTTTTTGTCTTTCCAATGTCATTGTTGGATCCCCTAGTGATCTTTGTAATTGTTGAATGCGAAGCTCGAACAATCTTTCTCTACTAATCTCATCTTCTCATAAAAAAAATATCCAAATGGAAACATTTCCTTCCTTATGCAGTATTGGCTTTTCACTATTCATAAGCTTTGTATGCATGTATCTACTTACAGTAGTATGCGTAGTTTTGTCAGCCCATAGAGCAAATGGAAGAAGTTTTTGCCACATCTTTGTCATTCTTTTACATCCTTTGACTTAGGCATGAATGATTGGAGGATGTTCCCTTTCAATTTTGTCGTTGGCTTCAAGATTATAAGTTATTGTCAATTTCAATTGCACACCATATCTCTTGAAAAAATCGTTCGCTTCAGTTGTATTGAACTCTCCTCTATCAGATCTCCATCGGCCAACACTTCATACCCACTAAAAATGTTTCAAGTGTAAATCGTTATACATTCTTGGTTGATTTGTTCCTCAAGGCTCTTTCTTCAACAAAGTTTTGAAAACTTTTTCGAGCCAAAACAAGATACTTCATCCCCCAAATTGCAATAAACATACCAAATCAATCATCCATTGGAATTGAAATGAAAAAGGATAAATCAAATGCAATTCATCCATATGTCATATCTTAGACTGTAATTGACATTCTATATAAGAAGCTACAAACTCTTCAGCGTCCTTATATAATCTTTTCTACCAATATCTTTCTTTAATCTTTGTACATGTGGTCCAAACTCCTATGTGACCAATCAAAAATGTATCATGAAACTTCTTCAAAAATTCGTGTCTCTATCTCCAAATCCCCGACCACTCTTAATGACATTTCACCAATATTCTTTGCCCTCTTCAATAGAAATTCATAGAACTCATGTCTGATGTCTTTAAATGTCTTATACACCCAACCATCTTGTCACTTCATTATGCTCAAATAAAACTCAACTATGAAAGATAAAGCTCCATTTGATGGATCTTCACCACCTTCGTTCATCACATAACCTTCATACAGTAATTTCTCTTCACTTTCATCTACCATCATCTCCTCTTCATTTAAATACCTTGCTCTAGATAACTTATCAACAATACAATTCTTTGTGCATTCAATGTGCATTTGAACAACATTCAAGAATTTCATGTAAGCTATCAAACAAAACATTGCAATGTTTGATAATGGACAATTTACTACCATTCCAAACAAAGACAAGCAATCAATCTCTAACACCACCTTTATTCCTATTAGGTAGTTTCTATATGCTTTTAGCACTATGAGAGCACCCCATAATTCCCTTTTTACACCCTTTTGTAATGGAACCATAGGTAAAATACAATCACAAACCAAGTGTAAGTGATAAAAAAAAATAGTCTCACAATTCATGAAATACAAATGACATTCCTTCATTACTTAAGAAAAGTGAATCTAAGTGGACGCGCTCATTAAACCCAGTTTTTTAAGTGGTGTCCCACATCTGTACTCTATCATGATGTTATGTGTACTATCCTTGGCTACACCAAAGAGTACAAGTAAGGTGTGGTACAACAAACAAACAAAGAAATTCATTTTTGTGAGAGATGTTGAATGCCTGTCGTCTTGTGAGGTCAAATCTTGACAAAAAGTCAGTGTATCTATAACCAGATCCTTTCGTAAGACTTTCTTGCTCACCTGACAATGGGTACCACTCTTTTCACCCTTGAGAAGTACCACGTTATGAAATTCAATTTTGGTCAGGATGTGGTTCGTAATGGTCAATGACATTGTCATGGCCACTTGAATTTTAGTGATGACAATACTTGACACTTTTGGTCTCCAGCTTTTCCTTAATGAATTTGGCACATTCAATTGACCTTCAGTCACTGCAGCATGGCATTCTATTCTATGTTGCATCCACAACTGTATTCCGTACCAGGCTGAACTCAATACATTCGAGCCTGTGAACCACACCCGCTGCATGGTTGAAAAATGCAATGCTATCAAAGCCAACTGACTTATAAAACAAGTCTCATTATTTCTCTCTGACAAGCGACCAACCGTATCACAAAAATAATTTCTTACCCATCATAAAGATTAAATAAGAAATTAATAGTTAGCTAATTCATCAATTTCTAACAGCTCAGAAGGGTCTTTGGGCACCTTGTCCAGCCTTGGTTTAGGGCACTTCAACGCCTTCTTGCCTATCAACTCGTTGCTGTTTCTTTTTCTCCGAGTTTAGCATGAGCTCCTTAAGCTTCACTGAAATGACTCATCACTCTGTCAGGGCATACAACTTCCTCATCCAATATCATAATGGACTGAATCTATTGCTTCTTCCCATAGTGACTCAAATTCTCTAACTGCTTTCAAACCCCTTTAGACTGCTCAAGGTTGTACAATACTAAATGAGAATATTGAGCCAGGTTGCTCACAACAAATCTACTTCTCGTCCTTCAGTTGATGAGTGAAACATCAATTTCTCAACTTAACCAACTTGTTAGTATTTTTTCGTATTGTATTTCCTGAGCGGATTTCAAAATCTTCAGATTTATGGGTTCTGGCTTCCCCAGGATGGCCAAAGCCTCTCCTTGAAAGAGTAACAAAATGAAGTTAGTTCTCTCGGAAAAAAACGAATCAGAAGTTCAGATATGCAAACCTGCTCAGTGGGGGCATTCATTCAAGAGTTCACTTAAGTAAACGCAGAGAACATATTTAAATCAGCCAATTCCCTGTAAGATACAGGGTGGTCTCACTCGGAGATTGCAGGACATGCTCTCCTGTGAGAAACATCGACCATGCTACTGTGGAACCTGGTGCTGCAATAAGGTAGAGCTCATCCAAAGACAAAAGCTTTCACTCCTCCCAGTCATCATCATCGCCGCTGTCCTCTTGGTTCTTTTTGGCTATGTAATCGTGAATATTCTTTATCTGCACATAAAGAAATTTCTTGTTCAGTGAGGCGGCAGTCACGGAATTTGTTTCATCAAGGATATCACTCTGAGAATTATAAACTAGTTTGGCTGTCATAAAACATTCATGACGTTCTGAGACCGTCATTGTGAAAACCCAGAATTCACACTTTTCACAATTGAAGATGGCAAAATATCCTCGTGTTAAGACAAAATAACTTACAAAAGATCACACAAAAAGATAACGAACTCACCGGTAGTGTGATTCCAGTACTGTTCGTGGAGACCAAGAAAAGACAAAGGTCATAAACCAATCAAACAACCAACCTATAAGTGTCAGCAAATATGTAAGTAGCATGTTCTCACATGAATTATCTGACTGGAGATATGAAACTGAGCAGATTTCTATTAACGCAATTTTGAAAATTTGAATTCTGATCATCTGCTTCTTTTGCGATTAATACTTCTCTTGCAATTAAGCGCTCAAAGGAAGGGAGAAATAAATAAATAAGTAAAATTCACTTTTTACAAGAGAGAACAAGCAATTAATGCCCTACAACCTCAAAATTGTGTAGGACAACAACTGAAATCTGTTGAGACATGCACACCTGTTGGATCCGCTGGAGACGCTGCCAGCTTCTGCATCTCCATTTCTTTGTAATTTACTTGATTTTACCTGTAAAAAGTCCCAAAAGAAATGAAGAACACTTCTGGTTCTCTAAAAAATTACGAAACTTATCGTTCAATATTTCAAGGGAAGGAGCTATTTTGCATGTCTCGGAAATGTTCACCCACAAAATCGACTTAAATTATATCGAATTTACTGAAGAAAGAAAGCCAAGACAGATACTACATGACATTGCTCTACTTTTGAATTCAACGACGGTGATAAACTTTGCACGAAAGAAGGCAATAGAACGTTTTGAAAGATTCTAAATCCCGCACACATTTAGAGTTCGCCTAAAAATGAATTCGTGGCAAGACTGAAAAGAAAAAATTACGATCAGTCCATGGGTAAGGATCGATCTGTAATGTCCATCACCTGGCTGAGAGCTAGAGAAAAAACAGCGATCTGATTATCATAAATAGTTACCTCATCCTTGTCATGGGAAGCACCCTGCATCGAAAGCCTTCGCAATTTAAGGGTGTTCGCCATTTCTGAGAGAACATTCAAAGGCTGCATCACAACCGTAATATTAGTCACAAGAACCTCTTTGAAAGAAGAGTCCTAAAATGGTACGCATCAGAACTTCTCAACCATGCTGAAAATTCCAGAAATTTTTCGAGAAAATTCTATGCATACTAAATAATCATGTAGCACTCCTAAATTTTAGCTTAAGTGCTATCATGTATTCAGGAATGATGGAGCACAGAAGATGCTCTATAACTTAAGCGCA
>CAXARX010000721.1:0-27631 GCA_963971425.1 Bryoerythrophyllum caledonicum | reverse complement strand
AAAACTTCAACGAAAACCGTTTCTTCGACGATCAACTCGGAAGCTAAATAAGACGGCATTTATCCGGTATTTAACATCGTACACACCGTAATTAGTACAGTATTTAACACCGTAATTAGTACAGTACCCCATCTACACTATAACAAATACAGTAAACTTACCGAGAAATTCGTTACCGTACACTAAATAAATTTTTATTCCCGTACATTAACTATTTTGCTTATCACCGCGCGTAACATAGTGTACAAAGTAGATATGATTATTTATTTAGTGTACAGTATTGTACCTGGTGACATACACTGCGCGAGAATTTACATAGATGATTGTTCTGAAATGTCGACATCAGGCAGTCCATTACGTCCGGATATCCCTTTCCGACATCACCTTTTTGCAGCACAAGATAGGGCTCGTTCTAGAATGTCGGAAATGCAGTGGGGGTAGGGGGGGAGTGGGGGTTCAGTCGATATTTCACCCGTAAGCTTCTATAGATTTCACTAATTAAAAAACGGGGGGAGGGGGTCCGGCTCCAATAGAACGATGCATTTCCGACATTCTAGAACGACCCCATATCACTCGCAATAAAACAACAATAATTGTTGACAACACCTGCACATTGTGAGGTTGGCTAAGAAGCTTGTGCAACAAAGATTGCAAGTTGGAGTAAAATTTATGCAGTCTATGGTACTGTAAAGGCCTTTGTAAAGTATTCTATTCCTCCGGTTATGTTAGACTACCGTATCCGGAGTTGACTTCCAATCGCACAGTGCGGCGGGAAAATATTTTTTTGCGGGGAACTTAAAAACAAATAATTTTTTTCACCTTGAAATTACACATTGTAAACGAAACAACCAAGTTTCAAAGGCGCACTCGGGAATAGCATTTGGATGCATAAAACTGACTCGGACGACGGTAATTTCAATGGTTTTAAAATTTCCGGTCGGCTTGAAAAATGGTATCTAGTTCACAAAATCATCCGGTTGCACATGATAACGAAAGCGAACAGCAGCAGCAGCTTTGACGTCGTCGTGAGTGGACGATTGAAGACAAACGAGAAGTTTTTCCCTACTACAACACGCACGACAGCAACAGATACTGCACGCTCACACATTTTAACCGAGACGGACTGACACGCGGCACGTTGAACAACTGGCTCTGGAAAGGCTCGCAATCTACGCTAGAATGCGATGGCCGATCAGTGAACCGCAAAATTCCGCGAGCATGCGCAAACACGAACAAAAAAATTTACGATCTTTTTGTCGAGTGCGGCAACGTTAGCGTCGAAATAACGTACGAATTTATTTTGCGTTTGGTTACTGGTTTTGTGCGCAAACGTCATCGCAACGGCGACCATAAATTCTGATGTGCGAAAACATCCGCACTTGGAGAAGGTGTAGTTTGCCGGTTGGCGCGAAAATGGAAAGCTGCTAGTTGCGCTCCTAATTCATCCCGAAAGTCAGAATTAGATGAGCTTGTTATGTCAACTAAAATGTCGTTTCACGACAAAATTTACAATACAGTCATTAATTGTGCTAATATGCATGCTTCACTGCTCGAAAATATCGATTAGTATTTTTCTGCATATCGAAAACCAACGCTTGCCGTTAAAGGTGATCATAATGCTAGAGTTGCTGCCGTTCACGATAAGTCTAAATTGACACTTCTGATTTGTGCATCTGCCGATGGTGATATGCCAAATTTTCAGCTGATATGCGACGGGTGAAAAGCAGCGTCGTTGCCGAAAACCGTTGTTTATCCCAAAGGGTTTGACGTAATTTGCAATTCAACGCATCATTCGACAGGCAGTACGATGTTGCGATACGTAGAAAAAATATTGGCGCCTTATTTCTATTCCTGTTTCAATCTTTTGCTGAACATACCGCATGCAAGTGGTGTTTTGTTGGTGGCCTGCTTCACTGGTCCCCACAATCCATTGTGCAAGCATTAAATGACATTAATTTTGTTGCTATTTTTGTGCCTGCTGGCTACATTAACTATTTGCAGCCGTATGATGCTGTTATCAATCGTATATTTGAAGCCGCAGTACAAAATGCCAGAAATGATGAGTTTGTTGATTGGATTTGAGCGGCGTTGTTGGAGGCTGCTAACGCGATTAATTTTGATCAGGTTATAATACCAAGCGGCATGCGCGGTAAGAAAGAAATAACGTCAAATTGATTTATTGATGCCTGGAAATCTGTGAAAGATAGACCAGAAACTATCATGAATGGTTTCCGACGTGCCGGCTTACTGGTGCCGATTCTTAGCGCTATCGACGCAGTAAACAACAATGCAGTTCACCGCTACAGTGTCGCTAAGTACGATAAGAACACACCGATCAGCATGACCTTAAAAAGTGTTAAATCACTGTAGAATTTTATTCGGGCCAAACTTTGTTGCGGCTGGTATTTTTAGTAATTTATTCCCGTTTAAATATTCATTTTATCTATTGTTACGTTCGAAAATATTTTTATTGTGCACGCGTGCATGCACACGTTATGAATTTTACGCAACTCGCGATTGAACCTCGACTCTGGATACGCTAGTGTACCATAGGTGACCAGGCACAAGCAGAGACCAGCCACAAGCAGAGGGTAATTTATTGTCGAACTCTGCGTACACGTTGCGTGCGCGCATGCAATTACAAAAGGGTAGGTCACATCATAATTACGCATGGGGCACGGAAAATTGCCTCTGCTAGCGCTTGGTCACCTACGGTACTTGTCCTAATAAAATACACATTGTACCATAATACATGTATTGTGTGACCAATCAACTTCATGCACCATAGTTGAAACCTTTTCTATACTGAAACGCACATTTATCAAAGAACTAGATTATTGTATTAGAGCAACTACAGTAAGTGTGCGACTTTAAACGGAAACTGTCTTGATTTCTGTGAATGAAGTTTATTGATTATGTAAATTTAGTTCACATTGCAAGAGCCTCTCCAGTATTGTAGTTGCTCTATTACAATGAGCTACCGTACCCGTCCATACGGAAGCAGAGGCACTTTTCTGCACCCCATGCGTAATTTCGATGTGCCCTACCCTTTCGTAGTTGCATGCACGCATGCAACGTGTACGCGAAAATTACTTCCAGACAGCCCTCTGCTTGCAACTGGCCTCTGCTTCCGTATGGACGGAAACGGCAGTTCTTAAATAGGTGTGCGTTACAGAACGAGAAAAGTTTCGACTACGGTGCAAGGCCTTCGGTGGCTATGTGGTACTGTGAAAGACCTGGCATTTCGGCCTCTACACCACAGCGATTTCCCGTGGTGTAGAGGCTGAAATGCCAAGTCTTTTACAGTACATTGCACATTTTGAAAGGGCATTTACATTATTTTTAATTCTGCTGCTTTAGGCAAGCTGACTTTAAACCCTTCTCTAAACAAATTATACCTCTTGTAAAATCTTTTAGTTTGAACATTTCTTCGTGACTTCAATGTTCGTGTTTAATCCGCTGATAAACTTTTCGTACGGACACGTGAGGTTAGGTCTAACGGCTTGATTATTTAGCTAAAGCCTTAAGCATGCCTATTAAGGTAAGAGCTCACAGCAACTTTACCGACTGTGCGGCCCCATTGATTAACTCTTCTGCTTACCGATGACTTATTATAAATGCTTTGTATAAAACTGTTTGACCGGAACAGTTTTTTGTTTTCTTGCACTGATAAATTATGCTGGCTGTGCTTCTCTGGTGTTGGCTGCGGCCGGGGCGGTGCGTGTGCGAACTGTCTGTTGACGGCTAGCGCTTCGGTGTTGTCGGCTTTGCCGTTTTTTTTCCGTTGCTTTATACTACTAATTTACCGTTGGTGCCTGTATCTCGTTAGTGTATTGGTTAGGGTAGTGGTTTTTCTCTGGGTGGGTATTGCTGACGATGGTCGCAGCCAAGATCGCGTGCTGCGTCGGTTATGGCTAATTAGTAGTACAGTGTTAAGCTGAAAGACATTGGAATAATGTTTGATGAATATTCAACACTGATGACCTTGTGATTTTGTTTCTTTCCGTTACAACGAAATGTGCTTGCTGTATCGGCTTAAATGGTTCACGTGTCTGCGGCAACTCCTAGTCAAGCAGATGCTTTTGAAATAAAGTAAGTATAAGAAGTTTCGATCGCGTGTGACGTGGCTTCAATGTGGTGCACATTTTTTCCCAGTTCAACCGTTCGATATAGATGCTGCCGAAAACAGATTTCTCAAACAACTTGATCAATTGATAAAATGCCAGCTGTTACGTGGCGATCAAAAATTGCAGATGTTTCAAAAATACTTAGCGCCTGTGTTAAACTACACAATTCAAGTGTGATGAAGCGGCTAAAAACGCTTTCGAAGAAAAGCGTACTAAATACGAGCGGACAAGTCCATGGCTTTCAAACCAGTATGGATTGCCTGTCGAATCAATCACTGTGCACGAACTTTGGTTCGGCGCACGCGGCGCAATTCATCCGAAGATACGTTAATGGCTAAAATGTTTCGTACTCGTTGTTAGGAGAAATCCGATAGTGAGGAGTACGAAACATTTTAGCCATTAACGTATGTGATGTACTTAAAATCTTAAGGCTTCCTCTTAAAATTGTCGATACTACTAGAAAAATAATCAAGCATAGTGCTTCTGTTACTGAAGAACAGTTATATAAAAAATTTTAGTTCTCTTTTTCTACTCTCTCAGCTATTTGCTTGACATTGTTTGTGCATAACTACCTTTCCCTACTCACTAAATTTGTTTAGGTTGGCTAATCTTGTGTCTATGTCTAAGGGGCAACACCGTTTTATGCAAAGTTCTTTGCAATTCAAAGTAATTTCCGCCTTTATCGTCTATCGGATTTCAAGAGCCCTTTTGGGAGTACAGTACTCCGAATACTATCTTCAGAAACAAAGTGCTGACCAGGAAGCAGACTTGGGTCGCTGCAGAGGAAGAGGTAGAAGGAGAAGGAGAAGGATTGCAGCCAGCCTTCAGTTAGCCTTCTCCTTCAACAAGCTGGCTGCAAGCTTGCCTTCTCCTTCAACAATCTTGATGAAGGCTAGCCTTCTCCATCAGCGTGACAATTGAAGAAGATGGAAGGGTTCCGAAGGCTTCGGTTTTTCTTGACGAAGAAACACCTGGAGCAATTATTTCTTTGTGAAAGAAGTGGTTCCACAATTCCACGCATTTCGACTAAAATGTAAAAACCCTTATCAAAATTTAATTCGAACGATTTCCTTCGCATCAGTAAATAAAAACAATGAAGAAGGTCCAGCGCTATCAGATCGTAAAAAATTTATGCCATGCTTAAGAAGCTAATACTACAAGTTGGTTTTTTTAGCCCAGGCAGCGAGTCACATTGAGTTACACAGATAGGTATGCCGATATTGATGTGACTTAATGAGACTTTCAGCTTGGGCTGAAAAAAAACCAACCTGTCTGCAAGAAAGCCATTTCTTTTTTGCGGCATTCTCCTCATTTCTAACTCATTCTTTGAGTGCTTAGCATTTGGTTTTGGTCACAAGATAAATCAAGTTGAGGAGAAAGCCTTCTATAGTTAGCTAACCGAGCCACCAAAAAAGTTCGTACACTTGGAAACCAATTCTTGCATAACAGACAGAAACAAAGTGTTATCAAAAGCAGAACAAACGATTAAATAACACGAAGAGGCAAACCGTGCAGAAAGAAGTTTTGAAAGCGACCGGATTTACAAAGTATGGGCTTTATTATCATGCGAAAACGTTTTGAGAATACTCTGAGAAAAATACAAGACCACTTGCGCCAAATGTTTGCACAAAATTTCAGGCTGAACACAAAACGCTGTACCTTATTGATACCGGTAATGGGCAAACAATTCCCGTGCAAGAGAAAGTTTTCCTGCACTTCTAAGGTTTACTACGACTTTGCAATCGTCCAGTATTGCGATTGCAGAAGGTAAATGCGCCACGCGACTTCCAAGTCGTAGCAAATTGCTCTGCTGCTTTTAGGTTGACGAGGCGTTGCATGAAAAGCGCACTATATACAAACCAACAAGTCTCTTGTTTGCAGCACAGTACAGATTCGATTACTTTCTTGATTCGTGTTTTAGAGCGCGCAATGCAATTCAGTGTATAACACTTAACGTGCTTTAACTGTTAAGGATTCTCTTTAAAATTGTTGAGACTATAACTAAGTGACTAATTAATTATAGTTCTTCCATTGCAAAAAAACGTTTATAGGACAGTCTTTAGTTTTATGTTGTACTTCTTTTAGCTTTTTGCTTAACATTTTTAATGCTTAATTTACTCTCCATACTCACTAAATTTTGTTTGGGCTTGTTAGTTTCGGTTCTCTACTTAAATAGCAACAGCTTGAGCTGCAGATATCTTTGCCAAATTCGAAGTAATTTTCATTTCATCGCCTTCTCTAGCCTTCTCTAGCCTTCTCTAGCTGCAGAAGGCTAGCCTTCTCGCCTTCCCTCTCCTTCAAACGTACAGCTTCTGCCTCGCCTTCTCCTTCAACATCTGCTTTCTGGCTGCACCTTCTCCTTCAAACAAAAATTGAAGGGCTTCACTGGCTGCAAGAAGGCCTTCTGCAGCGACTCAAGTCTGCTAGGAAGAAGAGAGGAGATGAGAGACTTTCATTTCGCAAGATGTTGCCGAAAGTATGCGGGCTATTATGCCACTTTGAACAGAGAATCTCCGCGGCCTTGCTTCGGGACGCGTTGTACTCAAACATAAGACTATATCGCCGACTGCTCAGTTCACCTATGCGTTGCTCGAGCTCTCTTCAAGCGAAATCGACCGACGAATCTTCTAGTAAAAAAACCGAGGATTCGCAAGCTGAAACCGGCGTTGACGTTGAGCTATTGTTCATGCGAAAAGATGTTCAAAACTTGTTGCAACATATGACAACAGCAGATGCTAATGCGATTTACGCTCGTCCTCGACGACGATTGTTAGGAACATATCCGACCAATATGGAAGAATCGAAAATTAAAGCTGTTACCGATGATGAATTAAAGAAAGTATGTACAACTACCCTAAACCTGCACCTAGCCCTTTCTGCATTGTATTTTCATGCAGGACGCATATGCATCACGGTGAACTATCGACGTTGATGTTTAAATCAAAGTGAACTACCGCTTTCGCTGAGTAAATACAACAGGGAAAAAAGTTTTCTCTTGAGCTAGCGTGATTAATTAGGTTGTATAATTAAGCCTACTACAAAACGTTACCTACAACGTATTTAATCACGTGCCAGCCTGGCAGTGGCACTGCCAGCTCAAGAAAATCTTTTTCCATGTTGTGTTGCTGAAGGGAAAGCGATAGTGCAACCTACAAGGTCATCGCCCATAGACAAAGCGAATGAATTTGCAGGCTGGGCAGGATATAATGTGATTATGTTGTTTGCACTGCACAGCTTACCGATAAACATGCTCTGAAAATGGAAAAGCTGCTACAAATACCGCCGATTATGAAAACACGTAGACGGTGTGATCGATTAATACAAAATGACGAGCTGTTGGCCTCTTATGATGATCATAAACACGTTTTCGTCGACATAACATATGGAACAAATCCACGAAAGCGAAAAATAGTTGTCCGAGAAACCGACGGGAAATTGCGTACAGCAGGGTGGGATGAGCGTGACCGCCTAATGCAGATTTATTTTCCGCTCGAGGGCCGAAACATAGATTCGCCAAGGCTGTTTGAACCCGATAATCTTAAAGCTGCATTACATCAGCAAAAGTATCGAATGGTATTGGACCGTGCGTGTCTACAATTTGAACCGGACTCCCCCGAATACATTCACGTTTGCCAGCAAACGTATGACAGCATGGACGGTCGTGCCGCCTATGCCGATTTGCAAAAAACCCGACACAATGCCGGCTTTTTGTTTTATATAGCTCTGCACAAGCGAATTGATAAGTATTTAAACTGGTGTTTGCGTGAGCAACTTTTAAGGGCAGCGACACATATTGTGCAGCTGCATGCATTAATTCACGGCAGCGATTTGCAACATGCGCAGCTGCAACCTGATGCAGTTTCTACAAGCGAAACAAACAACCGAAAATTGTTAAATGACGACGAAATTGATTTGGATTCCGGAATAAAACTTATTGAAACTTATTTACAAGAAACATCAACAGCGGACGAATCAGCGCGAGCGATTACGATGAGCATCTTAAGAAGCTTAACGAACAATGCACAAGCGAACGTAAAAGAAAAACAAGCTAAACTAGCATAGAGAGATAATGTGCATGAGGCTATAATGGAATGCTGCAGGAGTGTGTGCACGAAACTCTGTTGGGACTGAAAGCTGTTAATTAACAACTGTATAAATATATGGGTAGGTTGACGCGATTCTCGCGACTTAAAAAGTTTTTTTGCATGCACGTATATATTTTTTGCATGCAACAAAATTTTTCGAGTCGCGAGAATTGCGTCAACCTGCACATATTACTGCTACCGCTGCTGCACTATTATTGTATCGTCGTTTTGAATGTTATAAAAGCTAACGTCAGCTTGCTCTTGGTCCAGTTCGAGAAGTATGGTTTTTGTTACCACTTCGTTTTCGGAAACAGCATCACCGGCACCACAATTTGTTGTTCCGCCGTCGACGCTGTCTTGCACAACATCCAACTTTATAGTGCTCGTTTTATGAGAAATTCTAAGCACTACTGGTCCATTTAACGAAAATTTTTTTTCCACCAATCGCTTTAGCTTTGCAATCGACATAGAAGGCATAATTGCAATGTTTTTTACACTGGCATTGCCAGCCTCACCGGCAGCGTCGAATTCCACAAAGTTTACTTTTAATAATCGATCGCTCATTTTTGTCAGTTTTGTTGCTGAACTTGCTGGCAAAAAATCTTCTCGTTTAAAGTCGTGCTTTCTGCAATGCTCCAAAAACGTCGGGTGCTGCAAGCAAAATAGCCGCTCGTCTTCGCTGCCAGAAACTAACTTTGCCCATTGCGCACCATAATGTTGCGTGTATATGAGTTCGGCGCTTTTTCGTTCTTCGTCCGTTATTAATGAATTGTTTAACTTTTCTATTTGCGGAACTTTTGCAATTACCCACAACCGAGATCGTTCAGCTCAGGAAAGATGACGGCTTCTGATTTTGAACTGACAAGAGTTCGGCACCAGTCGTTGTCTTAATCGGTTGCTGTTTAGCAGTTTCATCGCAATCTTCTAACACCGGATTTTGAAAAATAACTAACGAACGCAAACGGGGAAGCTTACGCAGTTCGTTTACGCTGTGCCAATCGGAAATCTGATTGCCGCGGAGCGCGAGAGTCTCCAACGACGGCCACCACGTCGCGGTATTCAAAGTTTCGGAAGATGAATTCTTACCGGAAGATGTTAAATCAGGAATATTAATGGAAGTCAGCTTATTGTATGAAACATTAAAATTCGAAAGCAGGGGTAAAGTACTGAAGACAGTAAACGCTGTCCAGTCGCTCAGTTGATTGTATTGAAAATCGAGATATTGCAGCGCTTGAAAGTTTACTGCATCAATTCGCATGCAACTGACGTTTTCAATCATATTGTGTCCAACAATTAATCGTTCTAGTGCAATAAATACCGATAATAGCAGCTCAACATCTAGCCACGTCAGCTTACATTTGTCAGCAACTAAAGTTCGTAAGTTTGCACCGTGCAAGGAGGGCTGTTGTTGTTGCTGCTGGTGCTGGAGCTTGTTGCGACGCGTTGCCGTCGACTGCTGCTGCAACGCCAAAAACTCTTTACTCGTTGTAAATAAATTTCCGCTTATATCGAGCGTATGCAGCTCGTTAAATCCATCGAGGATATTAGAAATTGTGTCGAATGACGATATTAGATTATTCCGCAAAACCAACTCGCCACATCGCGGCACGAGCGATGATAGTGGTTCGCCAGGTTCAGCATCATTAACGTACGACAAAGCTAGATCTACAACTTTAGGCGCTTGGTAGCGCACCAAGTTTTCCAGCGACCGTTTCATACCAACAAGTTCAACAGAGCGGCTACTTCGGGTGCGGTCCGAACCAATAATCAAATCACTCGAAATACTGCTACGTATCGATAAATGCGTGGAACTTTCCGCACTGCGAATACTGCTGGGGGAAACGCACTGCGCAGGCTCGTACGCATGATTAAGCATTCCACCCCCATCGCTTTCATTCGAAACTTCGCTGCTAGAACCGGTAGCAACTGCAGGTAAGTAATCCCTATTGCCCAATGCCGTATAACGACTACGAAACGCGATATCTGCAGGTATGCCAGCATTCAATCGATCGGTCTGTAGAAACGAAGCTCCAGTAAGAGAAGCGGCTTGGAAAAATCGCTTGCCTTTTAGCTGCCCATCATGTTTCCCACGCGCCGGATCGTCCCATTCTACGCCAATCCACAAATTATCTGCCGGTGATGCAATGCCAGCAACAGAAAGAGAACCAACATATCGAACGGTGCCATAGCACCCATCAAAATCACAAACCCGCTGATTCACGTAAAAATTCCGGCGATTTCCAACGCTTTCAATTACTTTCTTTCCAGTCCCTCCTGAGCGATCTGTGGATGTGAGCGCCATTATTTCACCAGCATGTACAGCCTAAACGCTGCAGCACCACAACGAGGCGCGGCGCTTCTCAAAAGAGGATCTTCAGAAGTTGTGGTCGGACCGCACTGTCAGACTAACTCAGTGGCCCACAACTTGTCGTCGTCGTCGTTGCGCCTGATTTATATGTCATGAGTACACTATTCCGCATGGAACCATGAAACCAGATCAATCAACAAACCCACGTCACATAACCCCCGGAGCGGTGGACAAACGAATCAGAAATGTACGGCAAAAAAGTCCCCTCACGTGCCAGCTGGTCAAAGCCCGACAAGAGCAAGTTCAGAGCATGAATCTGTGTTAGATAGGGACCGCGTTTACACGTCGAGAACACGCTCATCTCAGCGGTCCTAATCCATCTAATGGCTAAAATTTTGACTGAAATTCGATGTGCTTTTGGAGGCATGTTTTTGTTTAGCTATAAAAACTATACCATTGTGTTCCTCGTATGCCAGTTACTATAGCGTCTGCTGACAGTTTCTCGAATTCATGAAAAACAAAAATGTAGTATGTCTGCAAAGTTTAATACAATTTTAAGGCACTTTAGAGTAATAAACACGTTTTGCATGCAATTAGTTACGCAAAAACGTCAGTTACAGTGTAATCGCGTATTGCCATATTTGCATTGCCTTTTTGCGTAACAAATCGCATGCAAAATGTGTTTTGAACTTTAAAGTGCGTTGAAATTGTATTGAACTTTGTAGACATGCTAATTTTTTGTTTTTCATGAATTCGAGAAACTGTTAACTGTAGACATGCTAATTTTTTGTTTTTCATGAATTCGAGAAACTGTTAACAGATGTCTATAGTAACTGGCATACGAGAATCACAGTGGTATAGTTTTTATAGCTAAACAAAAACATGCTTCCAAAAGCACCTCAAATTTCAGTCAAAATTTTAGCCATTAGATGGATTAAAACCGCTGGCTCATCTGTATGGTCACCGACCCATACAAATTCCCGAGGAAAAATAAAATGCGCGGCGAAACAAAAAATTCAAAATTTCCGATGATTTTCAGGGTACCCCATCACAGTTCTCAAAACTCATATCACGTCAAAGCTGTACAGGAATAATTTCCCATGGGTAAAACTGTTTTGTACAGCAAAAATTTAACGACCGCTTTACATCGCGTTTAGTACGTACATCTCACCGTTTTCAGATTAATGCGCACTTAAAACGGCGTACCGCCGCCACCTCTCGTACCCAAACGAGTTCCTCTCAGAGCAATAATTTGCATGTATATCAGTGATAGACACACGATGTTATTCGTTATACGTTATTGCAGTCAAATTTATATTGTCTATGGGTGTTAAGTAGCGTAACAATACAAAAGTTTTGAGCTGTATTTTCTCAACGCAAATTCGTAGTTTCAGTGAGGAAGCGTTCAACGCATAATACTGCATAGTGTCATTACGACAAGCGCGAGCATCAAATTATTAACAAATACTACGTTTCTGCCTTTTACAAGTGTGTAACACGCTCGTCTCTTTCATTATTTTACTATCTCCGAACAAAATCCGATCCAAACATTTATTTTTGAAGAAACACAACAATAAACGCACATGCACGTAAATCAGACCAATCATTGAAAAGAGGTTCTTAGAATAACGATTCTTCGCTTAACAACGATGTAAAATCGGCATATGAAGGACGCTCATCTTCTACTGCGAATTCAAATTAGTCTATCAACAACGCGTGCCTATGCCGATACGCCCATCGTTCTCCGTAATTACGGGCATCCCAGTCTTGCTAGCGCGCTCCATTTTAACGCACAATAAAACATAAATTCGCCGTCTTTGGTAGCATATTAGGTGCGCTATCGTAGATCAAGCTCAAAGCGTAAGCTGACCGTTCGTTTTCTGCACTACTTATCGGTAGAATAATAACACACTCAATTATTTTTGCCAGTGACGATCCTGCTATCGGGCAAGCAGGCCCAAATATTGCGTTTTCCGTATCTTTACCCGACAAAATTCTTTGCCAAAAGTTTAGTGCAGATGCACCAGTGGCAAAATCTCGGCCGGCAAAATTAAAAAATTTAGTTTTGAAACTCTGCCACTCTTCCAGCGCATTATCCACGAATTCGTCGAAGTTATTTTCAACAGCCATTGGAGTAAATTCTGCAATCGTTTGAACAGCCTCAACGCTATATTTCTGTAGCTTTGTCGAATCAGTAGGCCAGTTAACAACATTTAAAATTCTAACACTTTTTTTTCATTAAATTCAATTGCGTTGCGGGAAAACGAGCCATGAAACTTTTCTCTACCTTTTTCACATATTTTTAAAAGTCTACTTTTGCTTGCTCCCACAACGGATCATCAGCATCTAAATGACTACGCGCAACAAGAGTTCCATCTTCAGTGTCCGTTTGTATAATGATGCCGGAACGAAATCCACATTTTGCAATCGCTGCAACTCCAGCAAAAAAGCTTCAAAATGCTCCTTGATATTGTAGATTTCTCCATCACGCTCTTGTAAAAACAGTGAAAGTTGTGCTGCACAACTTAGCAATTCTGCAGAGGCGTAGAGCTAGTAACTTTTATTGCTGCTAAGCAAATATTGCAGTTGTCCAACTTGTAATTCTTTTGTTGTGTGATGCCATTTGCTTAATGCTTTATAATGACAAATTACTGTTTGAAGTCTATTTAAAGTTATACAGGCGATGTTTTATGCTCGACTACTGCTTTTGTCGCACAACGATAAAATTTGTGCGGAGTGGAAAGTATAGTGGTTTACTGAGTACTGCATGTTAATTTCAACCGTGCAAAAAACAGCAGTCGAACATAAAACATCGCTTGTAGCTGCCCACCGTATACCATTCATTTTTGGCATTCTTTGTACACGTTACAACGGTTTCAAGCTTTTCGCAATATTTTGATAAGCGGCAAAAGTTCCACCTTTTTTCATATGCTGCTCGCGTATGAATTTCATCGCAACTTCTAACTTGTCCGCTGCATTATCTTCCGAGCCAGGCCTAAAATTTAGTATCGATTGCAGTTTGTGCGCCATGCAATGCATTTGCAACAGCCCTCGCGTACCTACGAACGCTTTCTATTTTTGATATACGCTTTTCTTTGGGTCTAACATAACACTGGCCCCATCTGAAGCAAAGGCAACGAGCCTTTGCTTGTACCACGACTCCATTTCCGTGTCTTCTGCTGAATTCTTCCGGCTAGTGACAATTGCTTGTCTCAAAGCGTTAAACGTAGATTCATGATCTTTGTTTTGTAACAGCACAGGCCTGTGTGCGACGGCTCTTACTTTGCGATTTAATTCAAAATTTTTGTTTGGTGTACGATTAGGGCGCAAATTTACACTTACCGAAGAAATCAAGTCTGCAGCATATCCTGTGCAATGAAATGAAGTCTAACTAGCAAATGTTCGATCTTGAGAGAAATTCGCCATCCATCAACCGAAATCGCACACATTGGCTTGTTCGCAGTTATGTAGCGGCGCATTGCGTAATCCATATTTGAGGCAATTATCCGGCTATTTTATTCACAGTTGTAGCACTTCGTTCCGTTCCAAGTAGCTATATCTTTTGAACCATTTCATCAGCCCCCAAATATTATTGTTGTTTTAAAATAACCATAACTAATACTGCGTATACCAGCAGTCACATGGTACTGAAAACGTTTTTGTCTGGTCGAAATTTCGATTTGTAATTGTACAGTACTACACGCATACTAATGTATTTTCGTCAAATTTGTCCCGATAATATGCTTCTGTTGCCTTTGCAGTGCTTTTGACACATGTAAAAATATGTTGTTTACTTTATTAATTAGTCATTAGGCAAATTGTGCTTATATACGCCTGCACTTTCTAAGTGTAAAAGAAATTCGAAAAGGGTACACAATGCATTTTGTTCTTTTTTAACTGCGACATACTTTTACGAGTACTTAAGTACGGTTAAAGCAAAGGTATTGTTTCTGAGTGAAACGGTGTGAATACATCTGTATTTGTGATGAAAACGCAGGATTAAGTTTATAATGCACTCCATCTAATGCGTATGCTGTCGTA
The DNA here is from genome assembly GCA_963971425.1 of Bryoerythrophyllum caledonicum. Lineage (NCBI taxonomy): Eukaryota > Viridiplantae > Streptophyta > Bryopsida > Pottiales > Pottiaceae > Bryoerythrophyllum > Bryoerythrophyllum caledonicum. The sequence goes on along the minus strand of CAXARX010000721.1, from coordinate 13,070 downwards.
CACCGTACCAATCAAGTCATACATTGAAAGCCTTCGCTTATCTAAAGTAGTCGTTGATAAAGTAAATCGCCACTACACCAAACGTTTTGTGAGAAAATTGCAGTAAAAGTATCTGTCGCAGTGAAAAAGGAGTAAAATGCACTTTGTACTCTTTCCAAATTTCTTTTACAGTTGGAAAGAGCAGGCGTATATAAGCACGCGCTGCGAAATCAGTATTCAACAAGGTAAACAACATCTTTTTACATGTGTCGAAAGCATTGCAAAGGCAACAGAAGCATATGGGGCTTTGGAATGCAAAGTCATCTTCGTCAATTCTGTAACTTATCGACTGCGGAAAAACCATGCTTGCTATAAGCAAGCGAAATAAACCCACATGTACATCGTACTAACTGACGCTTGTAGCTAGTATGAAAAATATTGACACGTTTGTATTTCTGCTACAAACACAATTTCAAAAATGACGAAGATGATTTTGCATTCCAAAGTCCCATATTATCGGGAAAAATTTGACGAAAATACATTAGTATACGTAAAGTACTGTACAATTAAAAGTATATTTCAACAACTCCACCGTATTCAGCCAAACATTACGCATTCAGTGCGCTAGGTATCAAATCGATTGGCTTGAGCAAAATGTTTAATGGAAACTTTTTGTTTAGAATGGCCATCCATGAGTGACGTTGTTATTGTTGTTTTCATAGGCAACAACTCCCTTACCTTTGCCGTCAGTGATGTTTTTTTTTAATTGTGCCGTGCCAATGTCGGTCGGTTGGGCAGCAAGTCGCTGTTGCTGGCGGTGATACCGGTAGCCTAGCTGTTGATGCTTCCATTACTGTCGATGATGATCGTGACGGTGGTGAGAACGGTTGAGTTTAGATCGCTGGCTGTGGCAGCGATGTGCGCATTATCGTTGCGGCTGCGGCTACTAGCTGGCTTACTCTTGCAGCTGCCGTACAGTTTCGCGTAAGTGGGGTGCTGCGGATTGTGCAGAGGCCGGCCGCTCCGACTCAATCTGATGCAACCACGGTTGTTTTCGGGATCAGCAGCAACAGCGAGTTCGTTATTGTTACTGCTGCTGCTGCTTGCGGCGAAGCTCGTGATGAAAATGTTTTTTTCACGGCGGACAGCGCCGGTATGCTTGAGCCCCTGTGGGTTTTTTTAAAACACGTTTTGTTGCTTTCTAGCTTTTTTCTGCTACAATAGATTTAGGAGAAATATAACTAAGTTACTGTGCATATAAATATAAAAATATGTAATTAGTTCACTTCACAAAAACTACTACAGTGAACAAGTTACTGTGGGATTGCGGTCGCCCACGCTACGACTGGGCTCCACGGGAATGGTGGTGGTGGCTTTGGTGGTGACCGCATCAGCACAAGGTTTTGTTGCTGCCGCAGTGGCGGCAACGCAAATGTGTTTTGTGGTTGCTGCTGCTGCGGTGATGGGAAGTGCTGCGGCAGCAGGCAAAAGTTTTCTGGCTGCGGCGGCAACAGCGGATGGTAACGTTGCTGCTGCTGCCGCAGCGGAAAATGTTGTTGTTGTTGCTGCTGCTGCTGCTGCTGAGGCGGTTCATATTTTTGATGCTGCGGCGGCAGCGGATATTTTTGTTGCTGCACTGGGATCGGCATCATTTGATCCAAATATACCCATGGAGAGTAGTTGTTGTTCATCTTTTAATTTTTAGTTCTTTTTTGTAACTTAAAGATAATAGGATAAATAATAGTGATCATAGCGATAATTAATATTGAAAAATTGAATTAGTTAGTTAAACGGGTGCTAGCGCACCGAATGATTTTTTTGATAAAAAAAACGATTGTTGTGGATGTTTCTTAAGAACAGGGATAAAAACGAGCCACGAGAACAATAAGTTCAAAATGACTTATCCTCGTCGTTCAAACGATGTACCAACGTATCTGAAAAAGTAAGGCAACGATTTTTCTGGTGCCTCTTTCAAGTATACTGGTATGTACGTCATTACAACAACGAATTAAACAATGTACGTATCAGTACACCGTTTTGTTTGTTGTTGCAACGACGCAGACGGCAAATACAACGGTGTACTTGTTAGTACCTTCACAACAACAAGACGCAAAGTAATGAACTTTTGTGCTTTGCGTCTTGCTGTTGTGGAGGTACTTCGAAGTACACTAACGCAGCTGCGACGAGGAAAAAAAACCTCCTTTGTCGTCTTCTTCTTTCTTCAATCTTGCGAGAAAGAAAGATAATAAGAACGATTTGTCAGCCTCGCTGAATGCCGGCGCACATTTGAGTAATTGAACGACGTGCTACTGCGGCGACAGTGTCTTTTCTGTATAGCGCCTCAATACGCGCGCTGTATTTTATGAGAAAACGTAAAGTGAAATCAATTACTTTAACATCATTTTTTTGCGTAAGCAAAAGTGCGCTTGTTTAGTCTATGGTGCATGACAGCGAAGCTGCAATTTTGTACTACAACAGTAAAACAAAATTCCAGATCTGCTGTTATGCACGCTTGACAGAAGCAGCTCCTTTTGCCTTGTGTGTACGATTCACGAAGGAGCTAAACCATAAGACAAAAAAGTCGCCTGCGCCTTGAGATTTTCTTGCAACACATTACAGGGAAAATTAATTACTTTTTCGCTTGTTATGTGTTTCGAGAAAACCTCGGGACAGAAAGACGACGGCTGCGGAAGTCGTAAAAGAACAACTGAGACGTGCAACGATTCGATCATTGACACAAAAATGTGTCATTAATCAACGATACAAAAATGCGTCAATAATCGAATCGTTGCCGTTCAGCTGTTCGCCACCGATTACTTAATTTTGCGCGCGCATACCTCTCGCTGATATGAACACGACGGTGCAATTTTTTTGCATAAAAACTGGCGGAAGATAAATGAGATAAAATTAGGTCGAGCAAAATAATTTTCTTTATTCGTTCGTTTTTACTTCAGAGATTGTACACTCGATTTAGTCAGGGGTATCAAGACACCACAAGCGTCAGCGAAGCGTACATGTATTTTTTGTGGTGGCGCGAAACAGAAATTTGATTTTTTGCGCTGGCATAAATTTTTGGTGTGTTTATCTATCACTCACATACGGTATCACTGAATGTTCGGTTAGGAAATGCAAATAAAAAAAGAACTGGTTTATACGTAAATACATAGCAAGGAAAATTAAAACAAGAAAAAAACGCGAACATAAAAAATTAATAATTGTACAGTTAAACAAGTTTAATGATTTGCATAGAGTAGAAAAACATTTTTAATAAATAATTATCAAGGCTGATTTGTTCGTCTTTTCAACACGTTGCCAAAATTTGTGTATTAAACACAAGCAATTCAGGTTGCGGCGGGGTTTCCAGATATCATGTCCCCTGGACCACCCCGCCCAACGGATTTTATAGAAAAGCTTGCCGCCAATTATTTTCGTGGCAAGAATTCTTTTTATATGGTAGTCTTCGTCGCGAGTTAATACTTCGACCGCTTCGGACAGTATAAAGTCCATGGCATTACACGTAAGCGGCATGATAATAACGGTTTTTTGACGTCAATCGCTCACGTTATACACACAAAAAGCCGGCATGCATTTGCTGCGGTTCCCACCGATTGGTAAACCTTTACTACTCGCGCGGCGGCGGTTTGAGCTGTTGATTTCGATTTTGTTGCCACCAGGGTTGTGCCGACGTCGAAAGTCGCACTGTGGAGTCGTAAAAAAGGTGCACAACAGTCAGTGGCAAATACGGACGAAACGTTCTGCAAGTTTTTGCATGTGAAAACTTGCACCAGATTTACCTGTCGTTTGCGTGTGGGATTCGTCAGTCAAGCGACGTGAGTTGAATGCGATTGATGTTTACAAAATCCGCATGCAGCAACAAGCAGAACAACAAGCAGAAAGTAACGCCGACAAAACTGGCAATTTGATGAACAGCGGCAGTGAATTGATAACAGTTACCACGCGTAAAAAACTGATAACCGGATACGGTTTGCGCCGTGACGGAACATTTTCAGTTGCCGATTGCGACAAATTTCACTAATATTTCCAATGTGCCGGCAACGAACCGGACGAACGATATCGCCCGCGTAGCGCAAAATTTGTCATGGATGTTGTGTTTATCGAATTTGCATGTATTCTGCAAGAATCCTATCTTGAGCCGGCAGAAAATTCCAACAAATTCAAATCATGTCCAACACAAACGCGGCAATTCGCACGCTTGGTAAAATTAACCGTAGATTTGCACATACCAAAACGAGTTGCACGTGCATTTTTGCAGCACATGTATACGACGGGCAACAGCGAATTCGATCCGCGTGAATATACGGGACAGAATAATTTGCTGCAAATTAACTATCGCGACGAGTTGCGTAAACTCTGTGAGCATGTGTTGGAAACCAGACGTGAATTACTTCAGCAAATTGTTGCGCCGGAAAATGGGTAACGGAAATTGTACGACCATTAGCGGATGCAGTTATGCTGGAAAAGAAAGATCGCGCTAATCGCATAATTGTAAAGAAAATTGCGGAAGAAAAGTTGGAGCCGTTGATGGTGATAAAAAGTGGTAAAAAGATTGTGAAAAAACCGTGAACCCGTTTGCGCAAGCAGCAACAACAATGCTGCTACAAACAGAGTTTTTTACACAAAAACGTTTCTGTACATACACGTTTAAAATTAATCGAAGACGTAAAATTATTTCACGGATCTTACGTTCGTAAGCGGGTTTTTTCTTGCCTTCCGCAAAGTAATTCGGTGCCAATAAAAAACATTACACATTCGTTCACTTTGCGCTGCCTGTAGCAGTAACAGGAACGGGACTTTGACCTAGCCGTTTAGGAAAGCATACTATGCCTATAGAAATCTTACGGGTCATAACGTCACTTCAAGTAGACGCAGCGGCATTGTAGCAGACAATTGCGCGGTTGTGTGTAAATGCTGCGGCGTATGCAGTACAACACACAAAGCAAGAATAAATTAAGAAAATGTTGTTACGGTGGTGGTGCAAGAGAAAAAATTGTAGACGCTCAGGAGTCGATCCGGTGTAAAATATGAAACAGGCAATACAGTCATTGTGACGATACTTTTATTTGGAGCTATCGTCTGCAATGACCATTTTGCCTATTTCAAAAGCAAACACGGAAAAATATTTGCGCGGGGTAAGGATCGTGTTGGCAACATATTATCTACTACCCAACAGCACATGTAATTTATCACGTTCGTGTTAAGTATGAAATGGGAAACAAAAGTAAAGAAATCTACTACGTATAAAATTGTAAACCAATGCATCGTTAAGGAACGAATCGTCCGTAGTTAAGTGAGTGGAAATGTCTGCAAACGTATTTAAATTACGATATAACAAGTAACACAAACAATACAAAGTGAAGGCACCACAAGTAACGGTGTATGTAAATTGTAATTGTGAAGTAAAAAAGCGAACATCATGTGAAATATTATGCAAATACGTGTGTAACCCATAAAACGACGGTAGCTTGCCAAACGAGTCGATATAATAAACTGTAAGTGCTGTGTGTCCTTATAGCGTTTAACAATGATGCCAAGCCAATATGATCCAGGAGCACTGGCAGGATCCGTATTAGCTATAATCGCAGTCGGGAATAAACTATAATCGCAGTCGGGAATAAACGTATGCATGGTAATTCATCACGCGCTTGCGCACCGTGAATCACATGTTTTTCAACAAACAAATCCATGAATGCCTCTTCCAATTGCAGCGTGTCCATTTGCGTGCCAGTTAAGTACGGTCAAATTCGACAAAGCGATTTGCGTGAATATATAGGGCGTGTAAGAATTCATTCATAAAAATAACCAACGACGTGGGTGTCGTGGCTAAACGTGACAGACAGTTCACCGTGTTTCGGCAAATGGTAGCAGTTGTTATCGCTGGACCCGGTAAAGTCAAACGCGTGCACTGTGCGAAAAGCCAAATTTATCAAAATTAATCTCCCATCGCATCTAGCTCCCGGTTTTTTCTTCGATGAAACAGCCCTTGCCGCATTTTTCTCACTAGACCGAGTCTTACGCGTGAATGGGTTGCCAGTAAACACAACAAAAAATCCGGGAGCTATCCGGAGCTTTACGGTAACTGGAAAGAACTAGTAATGTACCGGAAAACCTCGGATACACCGCGAAGTTTCGTCGGTTGCTACTGGCCAGCCTGATCGCTTACACCACGTTTTACCAATAAAGAATCTCAGTTTCAAGTTTTTTACCCGTACAAGGGCTCGTTCTATAATGTCGGAAATGCAGTGGGGGTAGGGGGTGGGGGTTTAGCTGATATTTCACCCGTGAGCTTCTATAAATTCCACTAATAAAAAAATGGGGATAGGGAGTCCGGCTCCAATAGAACGATGCCATTGCGACAGGCTAGAACGACCCCCGAATGTACATATATATTTGGCTATCCATTGAATTACGACGGTCGCATTCATAACAAAAAAGACGTGCAACATGAACAAAGCCAAGGTTTACGAAACCACAGTGTTTATCGAATTTATTTACAGCCTGTATCATTGCTTAAATAACTCCCGTAAAGCAGGTGCGCAGAAAAATACGTAGGGGCGCAAGCTTTACGCATGAAAAAAACTTAGAATGAAGCCGATTATGCCTAAAGATGTTGTGTTAGTGCCGATACAGCGACCCTTGCCAGTAACATCTAGCGATTTATTTAACGATCCTTTCAAATTGTGCTAGCTATGTGAATTAATCGTGACACGTCTATAATAAGCATGGGCTTGCACCGGGCACCGATGGTCGCTGAAAGAAGACATTTTGGCTCGACGAGAAATCTATGCTGAGAACAGTCCAAACTTTGTCGCATGTACCCGCATCGGTTGGAAAAGTTACGGTGATGTGGCTCTCTGCCAGCCGTGGCGATGGTACGTGCGCAATTTACTGAGCGTTAGCAAGCGAGATCAAAAAACTGAAGCGGAAAGTTTGTAATCCGCTGCTAATGTGTTAATACTGCATGCGAATTCGCGAACGAAGGCAATTACACACCGTATTCGGAGTTGATTTATTACGGACTGCGCGAACAAGTTTTTTTTTATGCACTCGCGCTTGCAAAACTTATTTTTCAATTCTATTTTATCTAAAGCTAGATAATAATTGATAGAAAGCCCCAGCTGGAAGAAAAAAATAAAATATCTATATTTCCGTGATCGATAAAAGTTTCACGTTGCCTACTTTTTCTCATCAACTCCATATGAAACAACATTGTGAGCTTTGGCACAACATCATACAACTTAAAACGCTGTTTAATTTACTTATTTTCACAAAAAAATTGATAGTACTGTGCCGGATTACAATTATTACAATTTTTGTTAATTTCTTCGTTGCCGTTTTGTACGACATATACTTGCGCGATATTAAATAATATGTTTAGAACATACCGACCTGGGTGGTCCGTAATTAATTCAGGTTTGAAACCTGGCAAAAACGTGCAAGAAACATACATTTACATGTGTTTCTTTAACGAATTAGTATTACAGACCACGCAGTTTGATATATTCGTCATTCGATTCGCTGTTCAGATTATTGAAAAATTCAGCGGCAGCTGTCCGCCGTGATACTATAAATTTTGTTGGAGAATCGGTAAACGCAATAGCGCTTAGAGCTATATTTTGTTGCATCGAAACTTATTGCGTCGTTTGATATGAAATTGCTAGAAAAGACGAGAATACGCGAATCACGCGTCGGCCCGAACATAAAAAAATTCTTTTTCTTCTGTAATTGCAACAAAACTTGCAAACTTTGACAGGTGAATTACACAATTCCGTAATAAGTCAACTCCGAATACGGTACTCAGTACATTGCAAATAGTTATTTCAGCTCGTGCCCCGAAACATGTTAACGGCAAGGCATTATTAATGAGTTCGACTCACGAAAATTCTTTGCAAGCACGCAGTAAAAAGTAATTACTATCGAAAAAAAGATATAAACAATTCAAATGTACATGTTTTGCATGCTCAAGCCGCTTGATGTTCTTTTCCTAGTGTTGATGGTGCGGATCCGCTGATAACAATCCCATCGTCGTTCAAAATTCGCTAGCTGTGCTCTACATCTTTTGTAATGGATTGAATAAAACTGCATTCGCAACGCGGTGCTTTTCATATCAACTGTACAAGTGGCGCTAGAACGACATACAGTACTAATTTTATCAACGCAGCAAGTTGCTGTACACTGTTAAAAAATTGCGTCCACCGTCAGCTTCGTCTAATGCTCCATTAAATGTTTCTCCTCATGCTGAGTATGTTAAGAAAAGATGCGCATCTGCTGTTTGGTTTGGGAAGGATATTTTTAGTAATACATGCAAAAAAGAACATGCCCCACGAGTTTTGTACCAGGCTTATGTGCTTAAAACTGTTGGATATGCGAGCGCATTGTATAGGCCTTTTTATAAATATGATTTGCGTAAGATTGAAATCATGCATCGACGCTTTCTTAAATTTTTGGTATTTGACAAGTCCTTAAGTGTAACAGAGAGGTATTGCCGATTTGAGTGGCTAGCTGTATCTGATTTGCTGGATGCGTGTTTATTGTGCTTTATATATTCGTTACATGTATAGTGCTTCATTGACTTGCATTATGACAACTTGTTGAGGAGTGCTTCCCGTGGTCGGCTTTTATTTAGGCCGTATTTCAAATACGGTATTTGCAGTCCAACACTCGTGCAGAACGCTTTGTAAATTTGGCTCTCCATAAAGGTTCTGACTTGTTTAACGAGCTTCTTCATTTCGTTTCGCAGCAAGACTATGATTTAATATCCGCGCGCGAAATGAGTATAACTAAATTTTGGAATCGCTGTGTTCACTTTTTGAATTTCTGTTTCCGCTTTTAGCTGGTATTATTTTCTTCGCTTTTAATGCTACGAAGTTTAACTATCTTGAATTGTATCGCATTATATTTACTCATCTATACCTGTACTGTTCCGCATGGTGTTTTGTGTCTATGGGGATTTACCCCTATGATAATTTCAATCAATTAATCAATCAATCAATCAATCAATCAATCAATCAATCAATCAATCAATCAATCAATCAATCAATCAATCAATCAATCAATCAATCAATCAATCAATCAATTAATCAATCAATCAACCAATCCAATCATTCAAAATCAATCAAAAATATCAATTAATCCAATCAACCAATCAATCTTTTTTAAATTTTGAGGAGTCGTTCAAGCCTTTATCGAGCTATAACTTCTTCGCGAAACCCAAAATTGTAGCACCGCTTGTGCTGCTGTACATTTACTTGTCCGTAATTCGACCATACCAAGACGCTTTCAGTACCATCCGCTGATTGATATACGTAGTTTAACCTATGTTGTATGTGCAGCAATAATAAAACTGGGGGGCTGATAGCTCAGAAAAAAAGATATGTCCACTTGAAAAGACGAAAAAGGCGCAAAAATGACAAGTTTGCACATTGTTTTTTTTGTCTTTCTCGCAATAATTTTTACCAAAAAAAAACGCTTCCTAGCTAGTTTTTTCTGCTCTTTCTGAATCCGCACTGAAACATCCAAATATACCAACTTTTCTGCTGACATAGGGTCGGGGTATTTTTCAGGGGCTTGCTGCGGGGCAAAAAAAATCTTGATATTTTTATAATTTTTGCCGCTTTTTTTTAAATAGATAAGTGCACTTTGCAAGTCTTTTGTAACAGAAAAGAAACACGGTTACTTTGTACCTCTCAAAGTATAAGCAGCATGCAATATTTTTTATATACTTTTTTATTTCTTCCGCTGCGCGGAATAAGGAGCTCGATCATGCCTATACGCCATAAGATTCATGTGAAAAAATGTTTAATATTACAGGGCATACTGCCGCGCAATTGCATGCTGCTAAGTTTGTGACCAAATTTAGCGTGCTATCTCAAGGTGGCTGTAGCGCTTTGCGTGGATGCCCAATATTCCGAGATCGGTGATGCGACCCGGCAAAAATGGCCAATGGCTGGACGAGAACTGCAGTTTGTACAGTCGTTCGCAACTAGTCCAATTTTTAGTTTTAAAGGCCCGTCTCCGAAACGACCGAATCGCGGTAAAAACGCGTCGCGGTATATCCGAGATTTTCCAGTACACGCTCTAGAGGCTGCCCCCCCCCCATTCCGAATCATCCATATCCGTCATTCGGCTATTAATCAGTTGTACCGGCTCAACTGGCGACGACGATCGTCGCGAATTTGAAAAATGTCGCGAACTGCTTGTTTTCGTCCAGCATTGCTCACTCACTGGCCTGCATTTAAGCAAAACATTGGCGCGATGTACGAACGGCTAGAGCGTATTAGAATTCCTGAATATGCCATCAGTTTCAAGCGGCAAAAACAATATCATCTGTTCCAAAATTCAGAAGTCATATGCATGCCGCTGATGCCAATGTTAGTTCGTGACATGCATGCAACTTGCAGACGCTGTGTCGCCGACCGTGCCAGTTCGGTAGCGCTGGAGAGCGCTCAATGGGGAACGGAGTTTCCAGTTAGCTCATCCGCGCATGCACGTGCGTTAACTGTAAAAGACGACAATTTTTTACCGGCGGAGGACGACCCAATGTGGAGAAAACTATTACCTCGACTGGCTCCTTCCGTGCGAGCGGGCCGTGTCCGTGCAGTACTGGCTGTGTTGCAAAAGTTCAGGGTAACACGAGATGATTTACTCGCTAATCCCGATATCGTAAGTTATCTGCCGACTAAAATTGAGCATACTGCAATTACCTTTGCTGAATGTGGCTGGTCTGCAGTAACAATTGATATGCTGAAACATCCTCAACAATTTCTGCAGAATATGACTCTTTCACAAATTTTCTCATCATCGAATGCTTCTAGAACAGCGCTTGCGCATGCGTTTACCACAACAAGCAATGGTCGTTTCGAATTGCATGTGTTAAATGCTATCATAAACCAACTAGTACGTATAGCTGGCATTACCGACACACATAAAATGGCAGTTTTTCGTAAAATTCGAACTTGGGACGTCGATAAAGTGGTGAGTTTAAGCTTGTTCGATGTTGGAGTAAAACAGCGCTGTTGCTCGAATGTGTATGATTACGTTTCTTACAATTTTTCAGACCCTTGAAGATTGCCGCGATCTTGTTGTCAAACATTTGCTGCTGCAGCGTCTTTATCCAGCCGTCGATGAAGAATTTATTGATGCTTATGTTTTACGTGTTAAAGAGCGTGCAGCGAGTTCGAACCATGTTACCATGCGCCGTATTCTTGTTCGACCTGTTAGTGATATGCGGATTACACTAGACATTTTGCTCGACACAACTCGCCTTATGCCATCACGCTTGAAATACTACCCGGCGCTTTTATCAAAACTTGCCGAGCATTACAAAGCATTAAATGCGACACCGCAGTTCTACAAATATGGACTGCATTTATTAGCCAATTCGCGGCCAGGATTACTGGCAGCCAATCCACGGAATCTACCGTTGTTGGAGGAAATTTTATTGGAAAAGGGCGCAACGGAAACTCAAATAGCCGCATGCCCATACGTGTTTTTAATGAATGTTAACACGCTACGTTCACGCTTATCGATTGCACAATACGTGCCCGCATTAAACAGATTTCGCCAGTCGCCGTCGTATCTTCGACTTATTTACGGTTTTTCAACCGTTTTGCCGCGAATTCAAGCGCTTGAAGCGTACGAAGTAGAAAACTATCCGTTGCAATTGCTGTTGTGTTCGCAGACACGTCTAAAAGATTGTCTAAAAGGCAAATTTACCGATAACTTGATGTTAGAAGCTGGTCGTCGTGGCTTAGCTGCTCCGGCGGTTTTTGTGATTCCTGCGGCTCGATTTTTAGAATGTACACCCGAGCGTATACTCGAACGACTGACTGCAATCAACATGCATCCGAGTCGAATTCACGGTGACGATTTTGTGAATTGCGATGAAACCGTGCAACTATTGGTGACACGCGGCGTAACCAAACAACAATTGTGGAATGGCCTGTCGATTTTATTGTTTAAGCACGAAGTTGTTGCTATCGGTATAGATGCGGTTTTGGGGAACGATTACCGCTTGCACGGCATAGCAAGGAAAATGAAGCCTCAGTCGGAGACAAAATTTGATACAGATACTAATGTGCCGGAAGTTGCTGCGTCACCAGCTGCAGAACTGACAATAATGAATCACCCGAAATTATTGCAAGTAGTTTTGTGCGAAATAGCGCGAAGTCGGAAGTGGCTTGACGATGCCGATGCTACCATGGCTGAATACTCAAGCTCAAAACAAACTAAAATCGTAAACACTGCACTACATGAGGCTGTCGATAATGTAGTGGAACAGATTCCGCTTTCTGTTGAGTTGGTTAATCAACAGGTTACAGCAATTTCCGATGACGACGTCGACGATGAAGTTACGAAATCGACGACCAATGCTGCCGCTTCCGTTGTTGAGCCTCGTAACGAAGTTTTTAGACCTATTGATCCAACACTTGCTGCGTTTCGCATACAAACTGTTTCAGTTCGTGAAACAATTGAACATATTGGCCACTCGGTGCATTCGAGTGTTATGCGGAAAGTTGGTACGCAAGATGTTAGCCTTGAAGACAATCATTTTGTAGATTTGTTTCAAGTTATGCCTACTGTTGGCAGCAGCAGCAGCAGCAGTGAATACGAAACGGCAATGCTACAAGATATTGCTACAATTAGGCAAGGAGCTGTTGTCAAAGCCTTGATTGACGCATCGACAGTAAAAGCTAAAAGCAGTAAGACTACGAAAAAGAGGAAAGCGGTTGGTGGCGGTTCGGGAGAATTTGTAGACGAACAGGAGGACGATGAGGATGAAGATGATTTTCACGATGATCATACGGATATCTAAGACGACATGTTTTTTATTTTGTGCGCCATTTCCTCTTGATCAAATAATAATTACGTACGTACTTGCTCACCTAAGTTAGTAACCAAACGAACAGTTTGTATAACTCTATACGTGAAAGCAGTATTGTACACGTGCATAAATATACGCACTACCGCATTACGATTACGAGCACAATCACAATGTCCTTCTGCGGTTTGAAGTTCAAACTTTGAACGTTGCCGACACGCGGTTTCGTATAGCGGAAGCGTCGTGCCGCATC
>CAXARX010000720.1:0-23429 GCA_963971425.1 Bryoerythrophyllum caledonicum | reverse complement strand
GTCCAGAGGAGAGGCTTGTCGACCATATCTTGGATGAGGGTCGATATGCCTAGGCAGTGGTGCAAGCACATCAACCACCACTTGCTTTGATCAACAATGTAGGCTTGCGTGGATTGGCTTTGCCTACATTGATGGGTTGTCCTCGGTTTTTTGCCTTTTGTGATGGTGGACCAGGATTGGTGTTGGATACCAGCACCCAAAAGCTTGAAGAGCCTTGTGCTGATGAGCGCGAGCGTGCTATGGGCTTTCTTACTGGCACTAGCAGAGGACCTGGCTTGACAGAGATGCAGCGTCGCCAAATCCTTGGACAAGCCATGGACTTGACTTCGAAGGTTTGGTTTTTTGGTGTTTGCCCTGCGGCCCAGAGGCACAACAATGGTGGCCTTGAAGGACATCTCGGGGCAGATGCTTCAAGCTAGGGGGCAGAGAATGCTGTACCTCCAGTTCTGCAGAAGACAATCCCTCCCATGTCAAGGTTTGGCATGACAGTAGACAAGCATGGGACAAAGTTCTTTCAAAGATGAGAGCCCAAGATGCTTTAAAGTGGCTTGTAGTGGATGACCTGAGAGGGGCAACGGGTATTTGCAGCATTGGCCCAAGATTGGGGTGTGGAAGATGCTATAGAGAAGTTCAAGAGGGTGTTTTTCGCAAGACAAAACCCATATCTTACTGCAGCACCACAGTCAACAAATGTTTGGCTACAGTTGATGGTGGGGCTAGATTGGTTGGAGTGACTAAGGGTGTAGATGCATCTATTGTCCTGGACAAGGACAATGGTGCACAATCATCAAACTAGCAACCAAAGGCAGTGCTTGCACCACAGAAAGGGTCCATGGATGAGATGGTGATCTTTCGAGTTGATGTGGACTGGGAGATGGACATTGGAATGGGACTCACTGGTGCGGAGGCACGAAGAGTGCGAGCATTTATACGCTCGTATAGGGCATGTTTTGCTTTTAAACTCACCGACTTGGAGGGTTATAAGGGCAAACCGGTCAGGATACAACTGGAGGATGACCATCCAGTGTTTAGACGTCCATATAGACCTAGCCTTTCAGAAAGAGATGGGGTCAAACTGAGATGCAAGGAGTTGTAGGACGCCGGTGTCGTGATGTAAATAGATACATTATGTAAATGTGTATTTATTTTGTATTTAAAAGAAATTTTATGATTTAGAGGAGAAACCTTGCTGGTGACGCTTCATTTCAGTGGCTTCAAGTTGACGCTTGTTGCCAGTGGATTTGTTTAAAAGACAAAGGTCGTAAACAAGTTTCATCAGTTTGGAACACTCTTCTCAGCTTTATAGAATTTGTGTGTGGTTTAAGATTTGACTGCAAAATGTCAAAACGGAGGGTTTTTATAGAATCGTTAGATGAAGAGTCTCAACGTGAGGCTGAATTAGAGCTTTCATTGTCAGGTTTGCCAATTCAACCATCTCAGCCGGCGGTTTCTACACTATTGCCAACTCATTGACAATCTGAGGCTGGGCCTTCTCGTCCGCTAAAGAAGTCTTGTGTGGAGAGATGTTGGCACGGTAATCTTCAAAAGGGTGCTCGTGCTTTGGTGATTCTACTTCAAGTTGGATGTGTTGAACCGGGCACCGAGGCAATGACATTCGAGGGCTGTTTTGAGAACTTGAACAACGAGCAATATAGGTATTGTATGTCAAAGCCCGTTGAAGGAAGTGCTGGTCACCAACGTTGGTTGTAAGGCCCGGTTAATCCTTTAGAAAAAGGATAACGTGCAGACTATGTTGCTACCATGATACGGTGCATCCTCAAGTTTTTGGAGTTGGAGTAGTGCTCTTCTTCGATTGTAGTTTTTACCTCCTTTTGGATTTAGTTGAAGTTTGTAGCTAATTTAGACTTTTGGTACTTTGAAATTTATATTAGGAATTGAAAATTGAAGAGTTAGAAGCAGTTTACTTCGTAGTTTAGACTTTGAAGGAAGTTTGACCTAGGAAGGTAAAAGAAAGTTAACTCTTGATTTTTATATAGGGCCAATAGGTGTTTGGAGGCACACGTATTGAGGATGTGGCATGACTCCTCCTACTCTAGGGGTCTAGGGGTTAGGGGGGGGGGGGTTCATCTTCTTCCCTTTTGGTCGGATTGAGAGTTAGTTGAGTTTTGAGAAATGCTGGTTGGAGAATGCCGAAACTTTGGACGGCGAGATCTTTTGTTTAAAAAATTTTTTTGCATTGAAAATTTGAGGAGATGTTTCTCTTGTTTATGTGTTTCTAGAGAGATGTCTTACGCTTGATTTGAAGTTGTGAATTGAGAGTTATATGCATGTTAGTGGAGGAGGGTTTGTTGCTACCCGACGAGGAGGAGCGAAGATTCGACCGACCACCAAAACTTGTAAACCTTTCTTTTGACTTTGAAATTTAAGATAATTGTAGAAATTTTTGTTTGCTTTTTCTAAGACTCATGACTCGATGCATTTGAGTCTTTGAGTAGAACGTTATAAGGGTTTTAGTAGCGGAGGGTTTACTTCCCTTGGGGTTTTGTAGGCGGTACTTTGATAGCTAAGAACTTTCTCTTCATATATTATTTTCGAGTGAAAGTTTTAGTGAAGGTGGAAAATTCAGTTGGCTTTCTAGAAAGCTATGAATATCTGAATTTGGTATATTATTTCAAAAGTTATGGATAGTAGAGCAAAAGAAGGTATGTACCTTCTTTCTTTTGAAGAAAGATAGTTAGAAAAGTCTAGTTTAGTTTCTTTGAAGACTTTGAGTTTGAAGAAGAGAAGATTCAAGAGAAGATTTCAAGACTTGAAGAAAAGAAGACTCGTGTGTTGTAGTTTGTGGCTTGTCACTCCTGGCCAGTTTTGGAGGCCCGTTGTCTTTTATTTGATATTCCTAGCCGGTTTTGGAGGCTTGTTGTTTTCAATTCTGCATTGTAAAACTGTTGCACGCTCTGTGGGAATCCAAGAAGAGCTTCATTTCTTGTTGTGGTGACGAAGTGGGATTGATCATCCACATGGTCAAACTTTTATGTTGTTCCTATTGGTGAAAGGCGCTTCCTGGTGACCGTGGGTTTGAAGTTTAGGAGCCAATCTTTCGGACGGTTTCAGCTCGTGGTCTGGCCGTCCCGGTTTACCCGTCCGAGGACTTGTTTCTTATTACACACCCATACCATATACCCAAATAGAGCCACTACAGGATAGGCCAACAGGCAGCAGATTCAGTGGCGGTGTAGAAGATTCAACGGCGGTGTAGAAGATTCAACGACTTGTATACAACTGTGATTGTCATCACATACCACACTCTTATCTTTGTCCTTAGACCACATCTATTCGCAGTCAAAATCCTCGTGATTTCCCAAAGCAAAACCCTCTCTATTTGACACCGGATTAGTAGAACTCTCAGATGGAGAGTATGCATATGCCATGGTGATGCCAGCCAAGAAGGATGTTCTCGGAAATTGGACGGAGAAGCGGATGTGTGAAGACAAAGTCTGATTGATATCCAATGCCAACACCTGAGGAGCTATTTGATGCAGTTGGGAAGGCAATGGTCTTTAGTACCTTGGACTTGAGGTCAGGGTACTACCAATTGCCATTGAGATTTGAAGATAGGGTGAAGACGGCATTTTGAGGAGTAGATGATGATAGAAGAGACATGCCTTTCCATTGGAAGTTTTTACCTTTTGGCTTGAAGAATGCTCCGGCAGAGTTCCAGCGCGTTATGGATCAAATCTTGAAAGGGTTGCCATTTGCTCGGTGTTACATTGATGATGTAATCATTTCTAGTGATACACCGGAGGAGCATGTGAAGCACTTGCAACAAGTTTTTGAGAGGTTGCAAGCATGGGGTCTTCGCCTACATCATGGAAAGTGCAAATTCTTCCATGACCACTTGCCTTATCTAGGGCATATGATTACACCAGGAGGCTTGGATGTACAAAAGGCGAAGGTGGAAGCTTTGAAGAGGATCCCAATTCCTACAAGTGTGTCAAGGTTGAGAGCCTTTATGGGATTGGCAAACTACTATTGGCGGTTTGTTCGTGGTTTTAGTCTCATGGCTAAACCATTGACTCTTTTGACACGGATAGATCAGGAATGGATGTGGGGTCCTGATCAGGAGAGAGCATTTGAGGCCTTGAAGCAGGCATTGGGTTCAGCACGGGTGTTGAGGCGGCCAGATGCTCGACGGCCATTCCAACTCCACACAGATTGGAGTATGTTGGGGATTGGTGCGGTATTGACTCAGAAAGATGATGATGGCAATGAGTATGTCATTGCATATGCTTCACGGAGCAACAATGATGCAGAGGCCAAGTATTCATCTTATGAGGTGAATAATTAGCAGTAGTGTGGGCGGTAGCACATTTCCGTCCATACCTTTATGGCCAAGGCTTCACGCTTGTGACAGATCATCAGCCTCTCAAATGGTTGATGGAGTCTGATAAGCTTACTAGGAAGTTGGTTAGGTGGGCTTTACTACTGCAAGAGTATGATTTCCAAGTAGTCTACAAGGCGGGGTTACAAAACTTGGATGCTGACGGCTTGAGCCGTAATCCAAGTCCATTAGAAGAAGACTTGAGCGGTGCAAGGTGGCACGGTACCTCAGATCAGGAGGCAGTGCCGGGGTGGCATGCTTCATCTTATTTGGCTTGGATGGAAGGAAAATTTGGCCAAGCTATGAATGAGAATGTGGAAGATGATGCAGATGAGGATTCAAATCATAAGGAACCTCGGGTTACTACGGATGTGTGGAAAGACTAAGGGGTTTTATATCGTCAGCAACATGGGCAATTTTTGCTTGATACCACGCCTCAAGAAAGAGACCGCATAGTCCATCGCATAGCTAGGTTTCATTGGGACGGTGGTCTTGTGTTTAGAAGATGGCCGAATGGATTACGGAGGGTGGTTCCTAGGCCTGACCAACGTCTTCAGCTTGTACGGCAGGTGCATGAAGACTTGGGGCATTTTGGAGTACGGCGCACACATTCAATGTTGCGAGGTCAATATTGGTGGATGGGTATGCAACAAGAGGTGGCAACCTATGTGGGGAGATGTGAGGTCTGTGATCGGGTTAGATCCAGCTTCAATATTTTGTCTCCCCAATTACAGCCATTACCAATTATGGGATTGGGCTATAGGTGGAGTTTTGATTTTGCTGGGCCATTGATGACCACATCAAGAGGTGCCAAGTATATCCTTGTCATGGTAGAGCATTTCAGCAAGTGGATTGAGTTGGTTGCTTTGCCACAAAATTCCTCAGAGCTAGCGGCGGCGGCGTTCTTGACCGTGTGTTGGCTAGGTTTGGAGCCCCTGCGGAGGTTCTGACAAATCAAGGAAGGGAATTCCTTGGGTCTTTTGAAGAGCTTTGTACTAAGGCTCTTATTGACCATCATACCACATCTAGAGACCATCCGGAGGCTGATGGATTGGCAGAAAGGGTGGTTCAAACAGTCAAGCGCGGACTACGCAAGTATGGATTGTTGGAAGGCAACCATAGAGACTGGGACCTCAAGCTGCCTTGGATAGCGATGGGTTATCGCTTCTGTCGGCAGTTATCTGTGGCATCTTATAGCCCTTATCAGCTATTGAATGGCAGAGAGCCGGTATTGCCATCGGCAGTGAGAGAGAAGTTGGATCCAGTTGTAGACTTGGATGAGCCAAAGGTTTGGGCTCAAGTGCTACAAGATCGGGCTGAGTATTTTCAGAGGGCCATGCCTATGGCTATGGAGAACTTCGCAATAGCGCAACACAGAGATACTCTAAGGTATGCACGCATTAGGAGTAGGGCTTATAAGCCTCAACTTCGACGTTTCAAGGTTGGTGACTATGTTTATTTACAGCCAGAGGCACCAACAACCTTGGATGTAAGGGCAGGAAGGACCATCTTGAGGATCAAGGGGATCTTGCCTAGTGGAGTGCTTCTCTTGGAAGGCAAAGATGGACAAGAATGCAGAGACAACACCAAGAATTGCGCTCCTTGTCACTTGCCCATTGAAGGGGCTATATTTCCAGAGTTGGCAGTGGTTCCACCTGGATATAGGTGCTTTGTTTGTGGAGAGAGCGAGGGAGCAGCAACCATGTTGTTGTGTGGTATGTGTCAGCGAGGTTGGCATATGGCATGTCTTCGACCGCCATTGGCCAAGCTTCCTGATGGGGATTGGATTTGTCCACGGTGTAAGAAATGATCAATTTCTACTCCTCCTTTGAGGGATCATGGAGGATGTGTTTACTTTTGCAACGTAGTATGTTGTGATGAAAGCGGTGGGATCTTGACATTGACACTTGACTGAAGAATAATTGGAATCCAATCGCATTGGACGCGACTGAGGATGGGGCTCGAATGCACCCAGCTTACCCTTCCATTTATGATTTGGTTTGAGGTTGGCAGTGGATGTTGATCTACCAAATGTCTTCTACAACATATCGTTTATGTAGTGAGTTTGGAAAACATTACTGAGCTTCCAAAACATTCTTTTCTATTTTGCTAGTTGAGTTGCGAGGGCGCTGTACTCACCTAGGGGGGCAATTGTGGTGATATGCACAGTAGTCTTGTTTTCTATGGATTTGCCATTTGGCACATATGATGTATGCTTATGATTGAGTAGCTCTTGTGAGATTGCTATAAAGTATATGTATAAGTATTGGTAGTTGGACTAGACGACACCTTTAGACGGCGATGCGGAAGGATGCGACAGCTGTCATGTCATATGGCGGCGGGGTCATTTAGGTGTCTGTTTAGGGCTTAGATGGTAGTATTTTATAGTCTAGCTTAGCTATATGGAGCCAAGTTAGGGCCTAATAGGGCTGAATTAGAGTTGGATGAGTTTGGGGTGTGAAAAGGGATATTTGGGGGCCGGTTTAGGTGGTTGTAACCTTTGGCCACCCTTTGTCTTCCTCATTCTTGTCAAGTTCAGCTTTTATCATGTTTTGATGGTAGAAGGGAGAGTTGAAAGGTTGGTGACTTGAAGGCTTGTTGGTGTTTGGCGATTTGCCATGGAATACAAAGCTTAGTCATTGTTCTTTTCTTTCTATACTTTGTTGGACTAATTCTATAGGAATAGAGTAAGAAGGTGGATTTCTCACCTCAATTATTGTAGTGATATGCACAGTTGTCTTGTTTTGTATGGATTTGCCATTTGGCACATATAATGTATGCTTATGATTGAGCAGCTCTTGTGAGATTGCCATAAAGTATATGTATAAGTATTGGTAGTTGGACTAGACGACACCTTTAGACGGCGATGCGAAAGGTTGCGACATGGCACCTCTGCAGCAGTTGCTTCCGGAGTGGATGACGCGTCATCAGATGTGCTGAAGGGGTGTCTCTGATAGTGTCACTGTCTGCAACTCCGGTCGTTATAATTCTAGACCAAAGTTAGGCATCTGCGGCACATGAGTTGGCCCAAGCAAGGTGTGTGCAGTGTGAAAGAAATGGCCAGTGGTAGGACACATGGGCCGCGCGACTTCTGTGGGCTGAGAGTGTCGTTGGGGGAGATGGCAAGGTTCGTTAGGTACGATGCAAAATTTACACAGAGGTGGAGGGGAGGGAAAAATTGGTCGTTCCCAAACTTGATTTACTATGGAAACATTGTAGAAGAAGGCATGCAACCACTACATTCGGGAAGGTCAAAGCAGGCTTGCACTATTTTCTCTCAAATAACGCGCATATTAGAAATGAGAAAGTGTATTTTCCACAGTTGGGGAAGGTTGGGGATGCTATTTTGCAATAGGTGACGCATGGGACAATGAAGGAGTGCAAGAGGAAAGTTGTGCAGTTCCGATGCATTCTCTAGTTGTTGATGCACGGTCGCCCGATCAACCTGTTTGAAGACATGCGGGACTTCCTCAAGCTGCTGATGGTGCTTGATTTTCCTTTGAAGCACTAGAGTGCTCCCGTGTGGTGGGATATGGCAGATCACCTGGCAAAGGTGTTGGCCGATCACACGAAGGTCATTTCTGGAGCCCTTTTTTTTTTCTTTAAGTGTAGATGAAGTGAGTACAATAGATTCACAGTCTTGGCTGTCTATCCATTTGTACATTTGTGTTGGGTTTAGGAGAATGCGGATCTTGCTTTCTTTGAGTCATGTACAAGACAACAACGGGGCTGGTGCTATTAGGGAGTGCATTCAAGGGATGGTGTTACACCACACAAGGCATTCTCAAGTAGAAGTGGCTAGGAGGCTTGTCTGTTTCGGTGCAGATGGGGTTTTTGTGTTTGAGGGGTTCCGAAACGGAGTCACTGTCTAGATGAAGCAAGACAAGGAGCCATTTCTATTGGGTGTGCATTGCATCGCGCATCGCACTAACTTGGTTGTGGAACCATTATCAAATTTACCTATTGTGTCTAAACTCGAGGCTCTATGTCTGTCACGGATGCCAAAACTCTAGAAGTTTTTAGAAGCTTCTAGAGGATTCTAAAAGGTTGTAGAGGATTCTAGAAAGTTCTAGAAGGTTCTAAGAAGGTCCTAGAAGATTCTTAGTAGATCTAGATGGTTCCATGATGTCATGACATATGGCAACGGGGAGGTTTAGACGTCTCTTTAGGAGTTGATGGTAGTGTTGTATGGCGTAGTTTAGCCTAAGGGGGGTCAAGTTGGGACCTAATAGGGCTGAACTAGTGTTTGATGAGTTTGAAGGTGTGAAAGGGGATATTTTGGGGCTGTTTTGGGGTGGTTGTAACCCCAAACCGCCCAAGTCTTCTTCATTCTTGTCAAGTTCAGATTTGGTAGTGGAAGAGAGAGTTGGAACTTGGAAGGGTTTGTGGCTTGGAGGCTTGTTGATGTTGGCGGTTTGCCTTATAATACAAAGCTTAGTCATGGTGTCTTCTCTCTCTTCACTTTTCTGGACTAATTCTAAAGGAGTAGAGTAAGAAGAGGGTTTCATCTTCATTACTTGACAAGAATTCAAACGTTTATTTAGGTGCTGGAATTAGGTGCTGGAGTTATAGTTTGAGACGCTAGAATAGGCGAAAGGTGCTGAAACGTGTATTTGGGAGTGTTGGAGGTGCTGAAACGCATATTTGGGAGCGCCGGAAGTTGTATTTGGGAGCGCTTGTTTTTGGAGAAGTTCTGGAGTTGTCGCTGGAATTGCAGCGTGGACAGAAGGAAAATCGGGAGAGACGAAGTTGACTTCCAAGGTACGGGTGACTAGACCGTGGTAATTTGGCAGTTTACTTGAAGGTAAAACTGGGTAGTTACTGGGCAGTAACTCTATCAGTTACTGGGATAAATGAAGGCAGTAAATCTATTAGTTACTGGGGTAAATGAAGGCAGTAACTCTATTAGTTACTGAGATAAATAGTTTGCAGTACCTCTGTTAGTTACTGAAGTAAATGGTTTGGACAGTTTAAAATTGTAGAAGTTACTAGAAGTAGAGCAACAAAAGGAGGGGTTGCGGTTCGGTTCATTCCCCAAGATCCCCAAGATCCCCAAGATCCCCAAGATCCCCAAGATCCCTAAGATCCCCAAGATCCCCAAGATCCCCAAGATCCCCAAGATCCCCGGGCTTCGCGAGGCTTCGCGAGGCGAAGCCGCGAGAAGAACTAGGAAATTTCGACCTAGTTCCCTTGGTCACCCATCCGAACACTATTCCTCACCCATACCGCTTAACTTCGAAGTTCTACACAACCTCTAACCGGCCCCTTCTAGCCTTAGTGATGTCCAAGACTTAGAAGCTTATAACTTTCTAGCCTTTGCTTCGTTTCAAACGAGGTTTGCACGCACATCATACTATGATACCTTGTTAGTTGATGGTACAAACACGTAGGCAAGACTATGGATCACCAAAATATGCCCCGGTATTAAATGACGCATATTTAGAGGAAATCGACGACGAAGAACTTGAAGAGGAGTACACTCGCCCCTCTTCGCGGTTGATCCACCTAAACCTTGGGGGTTTAGTGTATTTGAGGACATGGACGACCACGGGGGTGGATCCATGGTCCGAGATCGTTACTCGGGGAGAGCTGAAGGCGTAGCCTTCAATGACTGGAAAACTAGATTCCGGTCATGGCAGAGAACGATGAGGCAACGTAACCCGTTGTTTAATGATTGGTGGGCCTTTGAGCAATTGCCAAACCATTTAGAGTTTGAGGCATTGCAAGCATATGATGCATGGTTTGAAGAGCATAGGGATGATCTTGATGTTGTTGAAGACTATTGGATTCGACGTGTGGAGTTGGTCACGGCATTGAAAGAAGGGGCTGCTATTCCTGCAGCTAGAGCACTTGACAATGACGATGATGATGATGATGAGGAAGCTTTTGTGGGTGAAGATGCAGCCCGTACGGCACGACTTCTAGCAGCTGCTACAAGGACTCGAAGGGCTGGTAGAGCTGCAGAGAGTCCTACATCAGGGACAACTGCCACATTCATATCGAGATTGTCTAGAGCATCGACTGAGGCCATAGCCACTATTGGACCTCCGCCTATCTTTGATCCATTGGTATTATTCTTTGAACATTTGGAGGTTGAGTTTGGCGGCATAAGACGTGATCGCATGCGCCACATCCAGGATTTCAAGAAGGAAATTGGAGATACTCCAAGAATTATGTATGCACGGCTTGCAAGGTTTTCCCGTGAAAGCGGAGATGCATTCACAGAGCGGCAACTAGTAGAGCTTTACATGGGAAAACAAGATAAGAAGATTCGAGACATAGCACATCCTCATATGTTGTTGTTGTATGGAGGTCGAGCTACGTTAGCTCAAGCATTTGCGATAGTGGAGCAATTTGACCGAGGGCTGTGTGTGGAAGAGGCTGGGAGATTATCATCTATTATGACAACAACAACAAGTCAGCCTAAAATTACTACCAGTACTCCTAACAAGGGCCATGCAAATGCAAGGTCATCCAAGCAAATTGCCATGGCTGCGGAAGAAGAAACACTTGTAAATTCTCGAATAAGGTGTTGGGGATGTGGAGAGTTGGGTCATGGTAAGAAAGACTGCCCAAATTCAAAGCCTTCAGATGTCAAAGGTGGTGCAAGTGGAGGTAAGGGAAAAGTCGTTGACAAAACACAACATACAAAAGGAGAAGGTCAAGGTAAATCTGCTAGCTCCCCTCCTAAGTGCACCCATTATGCTTGTGGACGAATTGGGCATACAGAGGCACAATGTTGGATCAAAAATCCAAAGTTGAGGCCTCAATCTTTTCAGCCACAAGGGACTGGATCAACCTCGAGTACTAATAGTTTGGAGGCACGTATGGGAGAATTGCAAAACAGCTTGGCATTATTGCTTGCAGCCACAAATAAACAAACATCTACAAGCTCAGAATCAAAACCTGCATATACAGCCTCTCAGCAACTAGGGTTTGATAGATTTGAGTATGGAGCCCATGGAGAGATGATGGCAGCTGCAACAACCAGGTCACAGCTAAAGACACCATCAGAAACAACCAGTATACTTCGAGATCCCGTGTTCATTCAAAATCAACGTGATGCACGCCACACAGGACCTGCAGACAATATTGGACAATCACGATTGCCCTTGACATTTGGTCTTGCAGATGTGGCTACCAAACCACTTTATGAGCAAAGTCTTAATAAGAATAAAACGTCAGTGATGGAAGACATGGTCAAAGAATTGGCACTTAAGGTGTTAGAGGTTCCCTTGTTTACAGGCATTCAACTGCAACATCCAAACTTTGATGCAGCTATGGTTTATCATATGGCTGGGAAGATGATGAAAGGGAAAGTTCAATTACCTGCCAATGTGGCCATGAAAGAAACAACAAACTCTGTTGTCTCTGAAAATATTGAATGTATAAAAAAGCAAGCTGTTGTTGAGGCAGCTGAGGCACTACGACATTGGAAAGGGTGGAAGAAGGACCCTCCATTGGCAGCAGAGTTTGATAGTGGCCTACATTTGGATGATAATTCTCTTGATCAGGGAGAGGATATAAAGGTTGCCACAAGCTACTTGGCTAATATTTCTGCCAGAGCAACTCGGGAGCGCTTGCAAATCAAGCCAGGAGTAGTTAAATTGGCTAATTCAGGCCATGTGTTTTCTGTGGCTAGAGACAATGGTTCTAGGGTGTACCCACAAAAGGTTTTGCTTGATACTGGGGCTCAACCGATTATGGTGGGGAAGAAGCTAGCAGAGAACTTAGGTATCAAGGCCAAAGACCTTGATCCATGCCCTTTCACAATTGCAACATCTCTTGGGGGCACAGAACACCCAACAGGGCTTACAAAAGAACCATTAAGGTTGCAATTCAAAGTAGGCAACGATGCATATACTCATATATCTGTGAGATGTGTGATTACCGGTGCTACTACTTATGATATACTTTTGGGACAGCAAGCATTATATCCCATTGGTTTTGGTCACGATTGTTGGACTGAGGAAGCATGGTTCAGACCGGGTTGGTCTCAAGGAGATGGAGGGAAGGAAATGCTTCCTGTCATTTTTGCTGCAAGTGCAAGCTTAGTACATGGACAAGTAGCCATGTATGGATGTGTTGCTGAGTGGTTTGCATCAGGTGACTTGCTACTTGAGGGGAATATGTCTTCATTGGATTCACCTCCACAGTCGGACTTGCAAATGTCAACTCAATTGGGCAAGCTTGCTACACATCCAAAGGATCCAACATCTCCTTGGATTTCATCAAAGGGTTTGGCAGATCGATGTCAAGAAGTGGTGAGAAAGGTCGATCAGGAGCTTTGGGAGCCAAAGTATACAGAGCCTCCTTTGCAGAAGCTTGTAGAGCTTCATAAAGATGAAGGGGGCATAGTTCTTATAGAACTATTTGCGGGACTCGGCAAGGGATTGGCTGCTGCCTTAGAAGCAGGGTTATCCATACAGAGTTATACATATGTGGATAATAATATCATGGTAAGCACAGCAGCCAAGCACCATCTTCAGCAATTGCGAATGAGATATCCAAAACAATTGCCTGCAAGTGCCATTCAAGGTTGTATGTCTCGTTTACCATCAGACATTGCTTTGATCGGTCAAGAAGATCTTCAAAGGTTAGGGAGAGTGGACCTTGTCATAGCAGGATGGCCTTGCCAAGGGCATTCTCGGGCTGGGCTAGGTCAAGGCTTGCAAGATCCACGATCTGCTTTATTTTGGGAGCTTCTGCGGTTGTTGAGATGGTGGCAGCGTAATCAAGTCACTTCAGTGGCCTATATCTTCGAAAATGTGCCTCCTTTAGGAGTCGTCAATACACAGTTGCAAAATGCTGCAGCAGAAGTATGCTTACACCTTGGGGAACCTGTGCTAGTGGATGCAGCAGCAGTTGGTTCTTATGCGCATCGGTTACGGTGGAAGTGGACAAATATGGCTTCCACGCAGGTGATTTCAGCAGCATTGGGGCAACTTATACGTCCACAAGGCAGACATGTTGATCACATTTTAGATGTTGGCCGCTATGCTCAAAATGTGGTGAATGCAGATTCAAGTCCACTTGCCATAATTAATAGGATAGGGGAACCTCGTTTGGCTCTGCCTACGTTCATGAGTTATGCAAGGTCTTTTGCATTTCGTGACGGAGGACCAGGCTTAGTATTTGATACTAGCTCACAAAGTCTTGAAGAGCCATGTGCTGATGAACGGGAGCGAGCCATGGGCTTTCTTACCGGGACAACCTCTGGACCTGGTGTTACTGAGTCTCAACGTCGCCACATTCTTGGACAAGCCATGGATTTAAACTGTATGGTTTGGTTTCTAGGGGTTTGCTTGGCCGCTCAAGGTTATCAAAATGGTGGCTTGGATGGACATCTGGGGGCAGAGTCTTCAAGCCAGGGGGCAGAGTCTTCAAGCCAAGGGGCAGAAGGTGATATTGTATTTTATGATATGTCAAAAGACATTCATGCAGATACAAGGGTGTGGCAAGAGAGCAAAGAAGCTTGGGATATAATCCTTAAAGGTATGACCACTCGGGATGAAGGTGCCTTTGTATGGCTTATTGAAGATGAACTACGAGGCCAAAGGGTTTTAGCAGCATTGGCTCAAGAATTGGGCAGTGAACAAGCCAAGAAGATATTTCATAAAGTTTTCTTTGTTCATGAGTCAGAGATGGCATCCATCGCCTTGGAAAAGGGCGATGATGCACTTTTATCGAATTAGCAACGAGAAAAAGTGCCAGCACCGATAGTAGAGTCCTTAGGAAAGAATGTAAGTCTATCAGTTGATAAAGAGTGGGAGATGGACATAGGGATGGGACTCACAGGTGCTGAGGCACGAAAGGTACGAGCATTCATTCGCTCGTATAAGGCTTGTTTTGCTTTTAAGTTGACGGACTTAGAAGGTTATAAAGGCAAGCCAGTTCGAATACAATTAGAGGATGATTATCCAATATTTAGACGTCCATATAAGTTGAGTTTTTCTGAGAGAGATGGGGTCAAACTACGATGCAAAGAATTGTTTGATGCAGGTTTGGTGGAACTCTCAAATGGAGAATATGCATGTGCTACAGTGATGCCGGCTAAGAAAGATATTCTTGGCAACTGGACAGAGAAACGTATGTGTGGAGATTACCGTCCGGTTAACAAAAAGACTAAGTCAGACCGATATCCAATGCCAACACCTGAGGAATTGTTTGATGCGGTTGGGAAAGCTAGAGTCTTTAGTACTTTGGATTTGAGATCTGGTTATCACCAATTACCCTTGAGAATAGAAGATAGGGTGAAAACCGCATTTTGGGGAGTTGATGAAGATGGAAGAGATATGCTCTTTCATTGGAAGTTCTTGCCGTTTGGACTTAAGAATGCTCCGGCAGAATTTCAACGCGTGATGGATCAAGTTTTGAAAGGTTTATCTTTTGCTCGGTGTTATATTGATGATGTAATCATATTTAGTGATACACCACAAGAGCATGTGAAACATCTGCAGCAAGTATTTGAAAGACTGCAACAATGGGGTCTTCGCTTGCATCATGGAAAGTGCAAATTCTTTCATGATCAGTTATCTTATTTAGGTCATATGATCACGCCAGGAGGTCTGGGTGTACAACAAGCGAAGGTGGAAGCTTTAAATAGGATCCCTATTCCAAAAGATGTCTCTAGGTTGAGAGCTTTTATGGGTTTGGCCAACTATTACCGTCGGTTTGTCCGTGGTTTTAGTCTTTTAGCTAAACCATTGACCATATTAACACGCTCTGATCAAGAATGGATGTGGGGCCTTGCTCAAGAAGAAGCATTTGAAGCCTTGAAAAGGGCATTAGGTTCAGCACCAGTGTTGAGGAGGCCAGATGCAAGACGACCATTTCAACTCCATACTGATTGGAGTATGTTGGGAATTGGTGCTGTATTAACTCAGAAAGATGATGATGGGAAGGAATATGTCATTGCTTACGCTTCTCGGAGCAACAATGATGCAGAGGCCAAGTATTCGTCTTATGAGGGCGAATGTTTGGCTGTAGTGTGGGCGGTGGCGCATTTCCGTCCATATCTTTATGGACAAAGCTTTACACTTGTGACTGATCATCAACCTCTTAAATGGTTGATGGAATCAGACAAGCTTACTGGGAAGTTAGCAAGGTGGGCATTATTATTACAAGAATATGATTTTGAAATAGTCCATAAGGCAGGGTTGAAAAATTTGGATGCAGATGGCTTAAGCCGTAATCCAAGTCCATTGCAAGAGGACTTGACCGGTGCTAGGTGGCACGGTACTTCTGATCAAGAGGCAGTACCAGGTTGGCATGCTTCAGCTTATTTGGCATGGATGGAAGGAAAATCTAGCCAAGTTGATGAGGAGGCTTTCGGAAATGTTGTGGATGAGGAGTTAAATGAGAAGAGATCTAGGGTCTCTATTGATGTGTGGAGAGATCAAGGGATTTTATATCGTCTACAACATGGAGAGTTTCTTCCTAATACTACATCTCAAGAAAGGGACCGGATAGCACATAGAGTAACTAGGTTTCATTGGGAGGGTGGACTTATATTTCGGAGATGGCAAGATGGAACACGGCGGGTGGTTCCTAAGCCAGAACAACGTCTTCAATTGATACGGCAGATGCATGAAGACTTGGGACATTTTGGAGTACGACGCACCTATTCGATGCTGCGTGGTCAATATTGGTGGATGGGCATGCAACAAGAGGTAGCAACCTATGTGGGGAGGTGTGAGGTTTGTGATCGAGTTAGATCAAGTTTCAATACCTTCTCTCCTCAACTTCAACCATTACCAATCATGGGGTTGGGTTATAGGTGGAGTCTTGATTTTGCAGGGCCATTGATGACTACAAAACGAGGTGCTAAATATGTACTTGTCATGGTAGAGCATTTCAGCAAGTGGATTGAACTAGTGGCTTTACCACAAAATTCCTCTGAGCTAGCAGCGGCAGCTTTTCTAGATCGAGTTCTTGCTAGGTTTGGAGCCCCTGCAGAGGTGTTGACAGACCAAGGTAGGGAGTTCCTTGGATCATTTGAAGAGCTTTGTACTAAAGCTCTAATTGATCACCGAACAACATCTAGAGACCATCCAGAGGCCGATGGGTTGGCAGAGAGAGTGGTTCAGACAGTAAAGCGTGGATTACGCAAGTATGGGTTGTTGACAGGTAATCATAGAGATTGGGATCTCAAGTTGCCTTGGATAGCGATGGGTTATCGCTTCAGTCGGCAAGCTTCTCTTGCATCATATAGCCCTTATCAATTGTTATATGGCAGAGAGCCAGTATTGCCTTCGGCTGTACGAGAGAAATTGAATCCTGTTGTAGACTTGGATGATCCCAGGGTTTGGGCACAAGTGCTACAAGATCGAGCTCAGTATTTTCAGAGGGCCATGCCTATGGCTATGGAGAACTTGGCAATAGCGCAACACAGAGATAGGTTGCGCTATGCACGAATTAGGAGTGGGGCTTACAAACCTCAACTTCGACGTTTTCAGGTGGGTGATTACGTATATTTACAACGTGAAGCACCCACGACCTTGGATGTTCGGGCAGGTAGGACCATCTTGCGTGTCAAAGAAATCTTGCCAAGCGGGGTTCTTCTTTTAGAAGGAAAAGATGGCCAAGAATGCAGGGACAACACCAAGAATTGTGCACCTTGTCATTTGCCAATTGAAGGATCAATACATCCAGAGATGGCAGTGGTTCCACCGGGATACAGATGTTTTGTTT
Organism: Bryoerythrophyllum caledonicum; assembly: GCA_963971425.1. NCBI lineage: Eukaryota > Viridiplantae > Streptophyta > Bryopsida > Pottiales > Pottiaceae > Bryoerythrophyllum > Bryoerythrophyllum caledonicum. Next base: position 6,397 of record CAXARX010000720.1, on the reverse strand, counting down.
GTGGAGAAACCCAGGGCGCAGCGACTATGTTGTTATGTGACCAATGTCAGAGGGGTTGGCATATGGCATGTCTTCGTCCTCCTTTAGCAACAATTCCTGCAGGAGATTGGAGTTGTCCACGATGTAAGAAATCGGGTTAATACTATGTTAGAAGGTTGGAGCGCAAATATACCATCATCCAGAGTGTTACTAAGTTGAAAATAGAGTCCAACCACAAAAATGGCGTTGGAAGCGATTGAGGATGGGGCTCAACTGTACCCAGCTTACCCCTCTCTTTACAACTTGGTTTGAAGATTCAAATGGATTATTATCAACTTCATGTTTGTTGCAACATATTTGCCCGTTATGTAGATAGTTATGACGTTCATGAAACTCTGTTTTGTTATGCTAGCTGAGTTGCGAGGGCGCAGTACTCAGCTAGGGGGGCAATTGTGGAGTTCAACATGATTGCCTTGTGTTGTATGGATTTTCTGTTAAATACATATAGCGTGTGTTTATAGTTGAGCAACTCCTACAAGATTTGCATAGATTATGAGTATATGTAGTAATGGTTTGGCTACACGACACCCACTATCAACGACACGGAGAGATACGACATTGTACAATCACCATTTCTTCTAGACAAAACCAAATTCGGCAAAATTTGTTGCCATAGATTTGCAATTACACCATCTTTCTTCACTAAAATTTTCATCTCAAATAATTCTATAAAGCAATTTTTTTTTCTTCAATATTATCAGCTACCTAAGAGCATGCCCACCCGTCATGCAAAATACAGGCGGGTTTGGGCGATTTAAGATGCAGGCCCTAGGCCTGCAGGCCAAAGCCCCTTATCCATGCACCCTGTTTGGGAGGGTGGCCGGCCGGCCTGGAGGCTTATTGGCCTCCAGTTTTCAGGAGGTCCACTTTTCGCCTCAGAACCTTTTACCTGGTCTTGTTTATTACTACAGTACATAGTACTTCCTCATGGATTATCATGAGATGTTATTTCCGCAATTTGATTTTGAGCGTCAAATTTGATTTTGATCTGAACACCCCAGTGAAACGCCGAGCTGCGAGGTGAAAGCGCAGGCTCCCAAGCAGGTGAAAAACAGGCTCCACAACATGTGGAGAAATGAAAGGGTTTTGTCTTATCATGTTTTGGAGGCCGGTTTGGAGGCCGCCCTTTGGCCTCCAAAAGGACCTTGTTTTGGAGGCCGGCCACCACTTTTTAGAGAGGCCAAGGGAGAGGCCATCCATTTTGGAGGACGGTTGGGACATTTTTGGAGGCCACAAGGGAGAGGCCATCCGTTTTGGAGGACGGGTGGGCATGCTCTAAGCCCAATAAACATACCTTTGACGTTTAAGGGTTAAGGGTGCGTGCATAGGAAAGAATACACATTTGAAAGTGACACCACAATAAAATACCATCTTTGATTTTCTTGGACTCATGTTGGAGACTATATTAAATTATTGAATAAATGGACTCCAAGTGCCGTCCATAACAAGAATGTTCAATTGACTCCAAAGACTAAACAGTCCTGTTCATACGGACGAACATGAGCTAACTGGTTTTGAGGAAAAGCATTCCGCTAACTCCGTTCACTAACTCCGTCCACGAACTCCATTCACACTGCCTGGGGTATCATCCTGAGCATCATTCTGAGCACTGCGAGCATCCATTCTGACTCCCTCAGCATCAGATTTGATGCAGGGTTCTACTAATAACTCTTTTATATCACCAAGGTACATGTATTGAGACTTAGAGCCTCCTTACACGGTGGGTGGGTGGAAATGGCAATACTGTCCAAGCCCCCTACCCATCCATGAGCATAAAAGTGTTTATAGCGCGTCTTTCGGAGAAACCGTTGGCACCGATACATCGGTGAAACCAAGAGTCGAAATTGGAGGTCACCGATATCGGTAGAGTTCTCTCATTGGACAAAGAAATTTTCAATAGTATCTCATATGTGTTGGAATAATTGATACTGGATAGTTCTAATTGAAAAAAAAGTAGATTAGGAGTAGTTGCTAGGAGCCAAAAGAGTGAAAAAGAAAAGAAAAGATAATAAAGAGTGTGGGTGAGAAAGTCTTTATAGTAAGGTGCTCATATCGGCTACCACCGAGACCCGCTAGTGTACAATATATAAGGGTTTGAGTTCATGAGTAAAGATCATCTCTTCCTACGCATTCCTTGTGTCTGTGTGTACCTTGTGCAATCTTCTCTCAGTACTTCAACAATATGCAATAGACTATTTCTTTTTAATATCTAACTGACACTAACCAGTCAAAAGAAGCTACATGGAAATGCTTTTAAGAATTCCTTGTGCCTTTATTTTTATTTTTTTATTTTTTACCCGCCAGGTATCACACGTCACCGGTGCCCCCACCGAGAGGCACATAAAAGTGGTTTCATGTTGGGTGGATGGTTTTTCCCCACCGGATGTAGGCAAAATGCAACAATGCATTTGCCCACCCACCGAGCATATAAGGAGGTCCTTAGGGCGTCCTTACATGATGGGTGGGCAATATGAACCTAATTTAAGTAATACGACAAGATAGGGAGAACTAATTTGCTTGCCGGAGTAGGCAAGTACAAAATCCGGACTTACAACTTCACTGATATCGGTGATGAATCTCATTGGTCTGAGATTAACCAATGTGAGGGAATCGATACGTGTGATTTTTTGACTTAACAAATTTCCACCCACCGAGTTAACTTGAATCTCTTGCTACTGTTGTCGCTCCTGTAAAGTTCGCCCACCCACCTATCATGTAAGAAGTTCGAGAGGTCATCGGTTTTCACCAATGAGATTGCTAGAAACCAAGAGTTTGGCCTCTTGACCCTTCACACTACAAATCGAAGTCCAAAGTCCATTGCCTCTTCAATGCCTACATGGCACCACTTTTCTGACCAAAGTGACGGCCTCTCGAGCCAAGTTTGGGTAGAGGGAAAGTGGAGACCCAAACTTTGATCGAGAGTTTGTCGATTATTTTTCATTAAAAAATAAATTACATGTTTTTAGTTTATTTTGTTTGGCCTCTCGACAAAGTTTCGGCACTCAATCTTCAAGGCCTCTCGATTTGGTCAGCCATACTGTGAAGCGGCCCTTAGTACAAAGAAAAAGTGTTCAATCAATGTTAAAATGTTCATTAGCTGGACCATTAATAGATTTAAACTCTCCTTTTTTTTCTCCACATTGCTTGTATGAGTGGTCCTAGTTTTTAGAGATCTTTATCACTTAAATGTCTCAGCGTCCACAAAAGTTGTGAACAAATAGATTTATAGTTTAGTATTTTTTTCATTTAGTTTTGAATGACTTCCATCCAAGTCACCTTTACAAGCCTATTAAAAACTCTATCAATTAGTGCAAGTCTTTTATCATGGGGAGATGTCGATAATATTGTAGATGCCTTTCAATCCAAGTATGTCAAGTGTATTAGGTAGATTGTACGCTTCCAATTGTTCTCTCATCTACACTTCATGTAGAGTAGGGGGACAAAAAGTTTGGCCTTTTTGCAGTCCAAGGTTAAGAAATTTCAATGGTGCGAATTTTGGCATCCTCCCAAGAGCTGAAAATTTCTTTTCTACCATGATTTTTTTGGCATGAGAACCTCTTTATCTTGATAACATTTGTACCAAATTTCAAGGTCAAAAGATTCACCAAAAAAAGATATTCAAAGTCTACCAAAATGTGTAGCGATGAGAAATTTTTCACTATTGGCAACTTTGCCACCCTCTTGAGGACTAAAGTATATTTTTTATACCATGAAATTTTTGGCATGAGATTATCTATTTGTTGAAAACATTTATTTCAGCCCTCTTGTGGTTGTCAAAATTGGCAGCAGTGAAAATTTTCTCATCGCTACATTTGCTCGTAGACTTTGAATATCTTTCTTTAGCTGAATCTTTTAACTTTGAAATTTGTTATAAATGTTATTAATATAAAGAGGTTTCTATGCCAAAGATTTCATCGTAGAAAAGCAAATTTTTAGGCCTCGGAAGGGTGCGAAAGTTGGTAGCAATGAAATTTCTTTCCCATGGACTGCAAAAACACAAAACTTTTTTCGCCCCACTCTACAGTACCCAACAAGTATCATTTGTCCACCCCTACTGCAATGAAATTCAATAGTGAACTTGTAACTTGGAAATGATACCGGAGGCTGGAAAATCCACGGAATTGCAAACCATAAATTGGAATTGGAGGATAATGAAATCTAGTTTCATAGCATATTCTTTTATTACATTGGAATAGTTGAAACATACACAATAGAGTAATTTGTGGCACAATATCTATCATCTAGTACTACGGCACCCACTTTAATTATGGCTTTCATCCGGTGAGGCATGCTAGCAAGGAAAATTTCAATAGTCTCTATGGATATAGCTTTCCATGCCCGCTCCATGCTTTTGATTAATTCATCTTCGTTGTTTGGCCTTGTTTCTTTTTGTACAAAGTTTTTAAAAATCATCCAATCATTCTCTATGGGATTCAAATCTCGTGACTTTGCAAGCGATGTAATCTTGTTGGTTTTATGAGCTTTTTGCTAGTGTTTTAGTAAGTTACTACAATGCACTATGGCGCCATCTTCCATGAAGAAATGACTGCAAGAATCATCATGCATTTCGGGAGAACCATTCAATAGACCCACATACACAATGTCCACACGATCAACACTTGTGAGTCTATTGGATGTATAGTAACAATGGAGTACTTCTCATATCATGTAAAAGCACCCAAGATCATGAGGGATGTGCTGCGAGATTTGAAAATGGATACTAAGCAATCCCATGAATAACATAGATACGGTCGTCAAAAAACCTTCACTTGTCGGGAATTTTTGCCCACCTCAAATGAAGCCTGATCTGTCCATATCACATTCATCCAATCGGATATTCTCCAAGACTCATTTTTTTGGCAAATGCCAATCCATCAACCTGGTGCTTGTCATTAAGAAATGGCTTCTTCACTACAATACGGTTAGGAAATCCAATACTTTTAATCTCCTTCTTTAGTATTCGCTCACAAATTTTCTCAGTCATCTTTTCTATAGTGGAGGCAAGTGGAATGTGTCTATTATGTATAAGAATGCGTCCTAATTCCCTTCTACCTCCATCAGTTAGTTTGCAACGTCGACGTACAACCTTACAAGTGACCACTGTTCCGTAATCATTGAATTTCTTCAAAACATATTCAACAGTGGAACTTGGTATGCCTAACTGTGCAACAATGCTACGTTGCAACTATCACACCTTTTCCTTTGTGCTCAAACTACGACCTCCCATTTTGCACAATCATTAACACTAGAAAACACACTTGAAAATGCAAATGAACATAATCAAATAGAAAATCATTTAAAACCTCTAAGTAACATCATACCACAACATTATCAAGCCATAAGTATTGTATAATAAGATATGTTTGTCAAAAATGATGTGATTGATTGTCAAATCATTTGCAATTGATGCACTTCAAATTCTAGCCACCAATCGTAATAGCTACATATGTGCACAAGGATTGAAATTGGCCTTATCCTAAGCATTCAAGAAATCAATTAGCACTCTTACTTTGCAAACGTCCAAATGATACAAACATTCTTACCTATGTGTGATTCAGACACTCTAAAACTTTCAGACTCCGCTTGAAGATACAAAAACCAATGTTTGCATTGAAGTTGCTATCATTGACAAGATTTCACAAGAATTACACAACAAGAGAAGTTTGAATTTGTCTAGAGAAAGAAATAAGAACTAAATAACCACGCAATCTACATCTCCGAATTGAGTGCATGCACAAGCTTCATTGGTACAGATTTAAAGCTCAAAAAGAGCAAATGCATGAACTCTATGTGCATCAATGTTTGTAGAAGTTGTGTATACAATTTGCCACCACAATGAGACTTGTTTTTTATTTCAAGTTCATATGAAGATTTTTCTAGTTTCTCATTAATTACCTAATGGCTCATGTTGTAAGACTACTAATCCTACCTAATGTTAACTAATTACAACTCTTGGGTCAAAGATATGGAGAAGTGGGAGCGTTTTGAAGTAGTATAAGTGCCGCTTTACCAAAGCTAGTTTTGGTGGGTGGACGAATGAGACTTGTCGGGTATAATTGTACATAAAATCTATTTAACAGATTTGACATACTTGGATTAAAAGGCATCTACAATATTATCTACATCTCCCCATGATAAAAAGGCTTGCATTAATTGATAGAGGATTTAATAGGCTTCTAAACGTGACTTGGATGGAAGTCATCCAAAACTAAATGAAAAAAATACTAAGCTTTGAATCTATTCACAATCCAGCTTGTTATTTACAACTACACATGTTAGTAGAATTAGCATATCTACTTTTTTGTGTATCTTTTGACCTTGAAATTTAGTGTATATGTTATTAACATAAATTCAATTC
>CAXARX010000719.1:0-12926 GCA_963971425.1 Bryoerythrophyllum caledonicum | reverse complement strand
GAACGAGAGAAGTTGGTCAAGAGTTGGGCGATGCCTTTGCAGATGTTACTTTGACGGGACTTGGGTTTCTTCCTGGTCTATGCACTGCCGTTGAACATCCGTTGTACGTTAACCTTGCGCTTGCAGGCATAAACCTCCTAATTAAGGGTTTTATTGCACCAACCACATGGGTATCGATTCTGCAGAACTACTTGCCAAGTCGATCTCTTATTGCGAGAATACATGCGGATTTAGGCACTGAATCTCCAAGGGTTGCATTGAATATCTGCCTCTCTCTGGCCCGCACGAAAGTGGGTGCAGAGATGCTACAAAATACAGGGATATTTTCTCATCTTGTCACTTTGAGCAAGATGTTGCAGGTGAGTCCAGATGCTAGTGCTTTGATGTGCGACGTATAGCGCAGACATGCCAAGTACCTTATGCTTTTTTACTGATTGAATATAGCAATTTTAACTCATGGCAGTCCTTATGGAACGTACAGGAGGACAACAAAGTCGTGTCAGGGAGTTCGGAGGGGCCCTTTAGTGTGTGGCCTAACCAAGACCAGTCTCCAGAAGGACAGTTGTGGAGCCTGCAGTTGGCTGTAGTTACAGCTCTGATCCATTCAGGCGGAGAGAAAGTTCTCGGGGGTTCGCTTGTGGAAAGTGCATTCACTTACATCGCATCATTGAAAGAACTATTGTTGTCATCTTTGCGGGCACCTGTTCCTGGGTTGGATACTCAAGGCAGGAAAAAAGCTAAGCTGCAGCAGCCAAGAACAACTACCACTGCGTTGCAGGTATGAATGGGCATTACAACCTGACATGTTTCCAAAATATATTGCAAATAATCAATATGTTTTGAATGTGGTTATGTTTAGGTGTTTTTGGATCCTGTGTATCCTGTCTCGAGTCAGGCTTTAGTATCTAGAATCGTAATAAGAGAATTAAAATGGAAAATTAACGATTCCGGATTCTAAACGCTAACAGGTAGCATTGACCTCCGGGGGTATGCTTCCAAGTTAAGCCGTTTCAATCATTTTCAGAAATTAGACACTGACCCTACTAATTTCTGACAATGATCGAAATGTAGGCTTTGATCTGAAGACTGTTAGTCAGGCATGTGCTGTATTACACATCATTTTCTCTTGGGTCTTTCAACTAATTTTTTTATCACTATCAAGGGTCTATTCTTAACACGTTGAAGTCTGAGTCTGAGGAGGTTGCAGGAAGTCCAGCAGGTGATGTCTTTGTTATGTGAGCTTTCAAGCCATCAAATGACATGGAGGCGGACACTACCAGACTCAATTGCTGAGTTTGAGGAGATGAGTTTACACCTGTTGGCATATATTGCCAGGGAAGGTTTAGTTCGGTCCGGTGTTTACCATAGCTCCCACATAGGCATCCGCTGCCAGCCAGTACTGAAGGAGGAAATTGCTGCTCACGCCCGACCGTCTGTTGTAAGAAGCAGTGCAGGGTGGTTTGCAGTCTGTGCCAGAGGTTGTGCGGTGAAAGAAAGAAATAGGGCAGCCTCTCCTCCTAGGAATACAACCGCGGCAACAGCCAGTCCTTCCCTTAGAATTGGTTCATCATCACAAATCTCTGTTCTGGTTATCAATGGGAGCTCAGCAGCTAGCACCTCCAGCGCTACATGTACAGAGTATTCCGATGTTGTTGCCATTAACGTTTACAGATTAGTGCTACTTCTTCTCAAATTCAATTGCAAACAAGTCCAACTTGCAGTTGATAGATTTGAGAATGGAGGGACAACTGATTACAGCCAATTTCCCCAGCTTCCTGCTCCGGAAGTTCTTTACCCATTACAGGTTTGTTATGCTTGTGACTCTCCTGTGGGTTTTATTGCTGTTGTTTCCTTTGTGGTTACCGTCCACATGTATGCGACCTTGCACACAGACGGTATTCTCATCACTGTATAGGTTTAGGCTTTTATGGCAATTAGCATTTTCTGAGAACAACATTTCAGTTATGGTATTTCAAGTTAATGTAGACGAGTCCAGTGATGTATATTGTGTTTTTCTGAGGTCCACTCTGTCTTTGAGAATCCTTACCCTTTGTGAATATTTGCTACTTTAGGTCAAAAAATTATGCAAACAAGTCTTTCATGGTAGTCTGGGTCTTGCAGGATCAAGTTGGAGCGGTTCTAATAGAGGTATTACGGGCAAGAGATGGTCAAGCGGTGCAGGGGGTTGTCAAAGATGTTTGCCTTCTCCTACTGAGCATATTGGAGAAATCTCTGTACCTTGGTGTGTCTGTAAGTAGAAGTTGTGGCCTCACCCCTCATCCACTTCGGGTAGACGACTTCAGCAAAGAGTACCGCGCGTTGCTGTCAGGTCAGTTTCATCTAATTTTCTGTTTCCATTTGAAGTCTATTTTCTCGTGTTTCAACCTTTCGAGTGAACAGCTCAATTTTTAGCTCAAGTTCTCGATTCACATTTAGTGAGAATGGATGGGTTTTGAAGTTGAGTTATTTCTGATGTATACCTTCGGCATTTGTCCTGGCAGCTTCGCAAAGTCACCAGTTTCTGGAATCTCCAATAAGATCATTAAAGCGCGTCGTGGCCTTGGCTTACCCTGAAATCAGTTAACTGGTAGCCAAGAAATCGAATTTAGGACTTGGATGGGGGAACAATTCATTGGAATTTTGAAATAGCTGTTTCAGCAAGGAGATCGTTGTCTGCGTGTAAAGTCCTTCAAGGTAACTAGAAGAGCTCAAGATGTCACTCCCTTGCTCTAACTGCATTTATATGGGAGCAGGTTCTTTCTACCTTTGAAGTCTTACAAGACCTGTATCACCATGCTCTTTGAAAATGTAGCCTCTGGAAGCAATTTCAGAATGGCGGTCACTGTTCAGACTATCTACAGAAATGCCAATACATGTTGTGAATGTGGTTGGATTGTAGAGCACTCGGATAAAACAATGCATCCACTAAAACAGATTTAATAATTCTATTGTATTTTGACGTACTTGTGTATGTATTGATAAGATTCTGGGTATGGTATTAGTGGGGGACTTGATATCCATTGCAAATTAGATTCAGGCTTGGGTGTTCAAGCTTGATTTGTATACCCAAATCCTAAGGAACGCGCCATTGGAAATGTTGTCATCGGCTGTATGGCTTGTTTGATCTTTGTAGGTTTCCTAAAAAGAATTTCAGTAATAATCCCCGATTACTCCAAACATTCTACTGTTTTCTGATTGGATTTAGTAAAAAGAATTAGTAAGATTTGACAGTTTTTTTTTGTACTGTTATATCTGACGACCGAGAAGCTTTTTCCAAAATAGCTTCATCACCGCGCTCTTTGAACACCTTAGGCTGTTAAGTAAATTTCAAGAAGTAGTCGACAGAAAAAGTGTTCAGTACATTCTCAGAGACAAACAAGTTTCGTGGTACTCGTCAAAGCCACGTGAACCAAGAATGTGTAGCTTCAGAAGTCCCAGCTTACTAAAGTAATCAAATCTGTGTGGAATTCTTCAGCAGAGGAATTGTCCATGCAAACACGGAGTATTTGACGTGAATTAAAGGCTTCCAGTCTTTCGAATCAGCTGCCCGGATCAGCTGCCATTACTGAGCTGCAAGACGCAACAATTCACAATGGCTGTCATCTACAAATGAATCTATATGAAAATTACTCATAGTATAATCTCCCCGCTGTGGCTTCGGCCTTGGCCAAACAGGATCTGGCGATGTGGTCTTGATACCTATCAGTGTGCACAACGCTGTACGTTCAAAATCACCAGTTAGTTAGCAGAGAGCAGTATGTTAATAATTGCTCTTTTGAGTTGATTCAGTTGTTAAAAACCAAGAATCTCCAAATGAACTGGTATCTACAGCTTATTACAACATAGATAACTCCAATACAGATTTGACAAAACGACCCAAAGAAAATTACAAATTGCTCAGAGTAAGTGATGACAAATGTGTGAGCCTCAGTACTAGGGAGCAGGTGGTACATAATGATGTGAGTCTTAAACATGTCAATTTCAAGTCTAATATTCTATAATGATGTAGACTTACTGCTGTGAACACGTCCATACAACATTCTTTCGCCCCTCCACCAGTCAAGAGGCCTTGATTTGATGCGGGTGCTTAGTCTCCGGCCCTCCTTCCATTCACTTCCTCCATCTGGAGCACAGCACAGTCAAAGATTAATTATGGGATTTGATGATCTTGTCATCCGAGTTTTAACACGTGACTGTTCCCTATTCGAAAACTTGTAGCTTGTAGACCAATGGTAAGGAAAAATTGAGGGTTATTCAAATTGACACTAAATATCAAAATTGTGAGAGCATTCGAGCAGTTTGCAAAATCCTATCAACTAGTTGGAAATGGGTCGAATTGTGGGTTTCATCAAGAAACACCTACATTCTTTATTAATTATTTATCACTCACCAATTGGAGCACCCAGATTGGCCCACGTTCGTTTGCCTAGTCCTCGAGTTTTCAGACCTTCAGTTGCACCCCCAGCATGGGGACTCAGAGGGTTAAAGCAATAAGGATCGTTTCCCATCTCTCTCGATGCCTGCACGAGTTTAAGCATAGGGACTAGTATGTGAGTTTGCAAAGAAGCCGGAGGCCTTGAACTCCCCACAGGTGCACTGGCCATGGAAACTCGTACGATCCGTCTCACGATTTGATGTATTACCTCGAATGCTGGCCGATTGCCATCCTGTGCAGGGGAACCCGTTGACACCATCTCCCTATGGACTACACCTGCGTCGTCCAGCCAATTCAGCATACTTGACTACCTTCAGGTTTAAAGAGGTCAGCTGTTCTGAATAGCTAACTAAGTCGATGAGTTGACCAATATTTATTTTTACAAAGACACGTAAGCTTTTAACGATACCTTCGATGTGTGTTGCAGCCTGCGGCTTTGAACTGTGGCTTGTGAAGTACCTGTCATCTAACTTGAAGTACTCATGTTTCGGATTGTCAGGTATAATTCTACTTCCAGGAAAATTAGGACACGAAAGACGCCAATTTTACTTTACTTACAAGAAAACAGTCTGGCATTCTCCAAAGCCATCGATTACTAGTCGAATATGAAATTTACGAGCACAATATCACGAGAGTTAAACGAAATCTGGCTGTGACTTCTTACTTTGCCTATGTCCACGTCATCAGCCAACGCTAGTTTTGCCTCTTGGTCAGGGACCGAAGTCACATTGGCATCAATTTCATGACCATCACGGTTGATAATACCGGCCTGAAAGAAGGCCACGTAATCATTAAATACCCTGATGTGTTGACAGTACTATCATGTAATGTGCTATCTCTTAACCACCTAAGAAAATTGTTTTAAATATCCCAGTCTTAATCAAATGTGCATAAAATAACTTGTCAAGTAGAGTGCGCCCTAGACATGTTCATTGAGAACTTCAGACTGGCTTTTGACATGTCCAACTCCTAGTCTTCTCTGAAAACGACTTGTATGTTTCCAAACTGGTACGGCGGCTGACAAATTGCTGTTGAGTCTCCAAGAACCGACTCCAAAAACTCAAATACGATTTTCAACGTTTCAAAAAATCAAAAACTCAAATAGGATTTTCAACGTTTCAAAAAATCTCTGCACGCACTAGGGATACTGAAGTTAAACTGAAGTGCACACATATATACATGAGTGCATTTTCGGTAATATACTTACATCTGAGTTGGTCTCGCCTTTGAATTTAACAGTTGATACTGAGACATCACTTGAATCGCTGTCCATAGCCCTCGCCACTGCATTTTGTTTAGAGTCACTTCCGCTTTCAAACTCCAAACGACGCTGCTTTATGCCAATGATCCTCCTCCTGCTGTAGTGAAGGCGAGAAGGTGTTGCTGATGTGTCTGGTGTGGAGAAATATCCTGCTTGGAGAGGAATATCAAGAACATCTTGTTCTAGAAGCTGATTTGCTTTGGACGGAGAACTCTGTATGTCTCCGAAAGCTGATGAGTGCCGGGGCACAGAGTGTTCTCGATGAGCAGCATTTTCATTTGGACCGTCCGCAATCGTTCCCTTGAGTTCGTCCATGATCGGATTTGTTGGAGTATAACCTGAGAACAGCTTAATACGACGTCTCATACCCCCTTTTTTTTGACGCTTAGGAAAAGAGATTTCATAGCTCAAGAATCAATCAAAACTCCTTCAGTCCATAAAGGAATTGAGTAAGAGCCAGCAAGGTAATTTCACACGGGGCGACGATCGGGACGGGCACAAATATTTTGGGACGGACAGTCATAGTTGGATCACCCGTACATTTCCGGCAAGAGAGTCGAATTCCAACATACTACATCAGCATAGCCAGAAAATAGCACCTACTTTTACTTGACTGCCTGTACCAGCATCCTGCTGTCAATCCACAGAAACCAATCATATCTCCACGATATGTCAAAAAGTCACCTTTATTGTCGTTGCAGTTACCTTCGTCATTAGCCAACTCAAATTCTGCACAAACGCTTGGGCCTTTGCCACTCATCTCTGGCATACAAGCTTCAAGCAGGCACGGAGTTGATTTCGTGTCACAAGTCCTGCCATTGGCACCAACGCTGTGAACACACGAACCAGATTTTGCAATAAGCTGTTAGGCAGTCGGACTTTCTTATCAGATTATTTGCCCTTCAGTACAAATTCATGTATAGACAGAAGGACTACAGGACTAGTGGGAACTGGTTGTCCTGGTCGGAGTAAGTACAGCACATCTTTGAGCAGGTAAATTCATCAGGATTGATTACAGAAAGCAACGTCAAAGATGCAACATCTCCTTCCTTCGGAAATTCCCTCACTCTCGCATCACAACCTTTTCCAGTTGCCCCAATTACATGAAGTAGCCAGTTCAATATCTAAAACTCCTATGTCGTGTTTTGCATACCTGGTTTGGTCGACCACTCCCTTCAAGCAAGGGCTTGCTGTGTCCTGCTCAATAAGTGGTGGATTCTCTTCATTTCGGCCTTTAACATTATCTGCTTGATTTCCATCTACATATTGCAACACGACCACAGAAATAAGAACTATGGATTTGGTAAAGGGGCATATTCAAATAATTTGTCGTAGGCCAATGTGAGTGCTATTAGGTTTTGAAAGGTTGATACTATGCTCCAAACGACGACTGAGAACCGAGTGGAAACAGAGTCTTCAATACCATCCATGCTATGACTCAGGTTGTCGGGAGGTCTCAGTTGTCTCACTAGACAGGTGATCGCATTAGGATCATGTCCGGAACTCGACACTGCATCGTTTCCTTTGCCTGTTTGTTCAGATACTCGCACATCTTGGACTTGACCAAGAGTTTTGCCTGGCGTAGATTGGCTATTGCAGATACCAAGGCCGTCCTGTTCATGCCCTTGTGAGTGGATTGGAAGTGCAGCTTCATCGGTCCTCGCGTTCACAGTATTACTCACTACTTTCTTCCGTTCACTTCTTGACAAAGACTCTCCATTCTCCACACTCTTCTGTAAAAAGGCATCTGCCTGATGCAATAGAGTCTCGGACGCCACAACTGGCGCTACCTCTATCCTATGGACGATTGATACCTCCTCCTCTTCCAGAGCCTCTCTATCTATTTGTGCGAATTCTTCTCTAAGCTCACTCAAGTCTAATGACATGCTCGTCCTGTAGAGTTTGGCCTTTCCGCGCTTACTCTTTCCTGCTAATTTAGCAAAGTGATCGGTTCCATGGCTACTGCGAGACGCCTGTGATGCCTTTGTCGGAGCTGCAGAAACAAATGATGTCAGGATGATTTCTTGGGAAATTGATGGACAGGTGACGCTACATTGCGCCTCATAGCAAACAAGGGGTGCACGGCGATATCTGATTACCAGGCTGTACGAGATGTTCAGAAAGAGATTCGGTTTCGGATCTTTCCGCTTTCTGTATCTTGGAATTCACCGAAAAGTATCTTGATCCCTCAGAACGCGAAGGTAGTTTTCTAAGTTTCCTAGCGACTTTCTGAGATGCATTCCTTATGGTCATTTTCTGCTGGTGTATCGAACGTGCGCCTTGTTGAATCAGCATTGGCGATTTCGGCCTCGCATTTTCCTTCTCGAGCATATACGCATTCCTCAATCTTTCCGCAGACGAACTAGCAACCCTACGAGTCGAACTTCACTTCGGCACGTTAAGTTGTGGTAGTGGAGGTACGAGCAATCAATCACAGAACACAAAGACTAACAAAGAATGAAAAGCATGAGTAGGAACTGGACAGAACAATTGCTGAATGGCCGGACATCCTCGCTTCATTATTAGATACCTCAATCAAATCAGTGCTAAACCGAGAAATCCTTGGTGCATTTCTCAAAAAGATTAGTTTACCTGCAATTTGAACTGAGAGTGGCCATTGCAGGTGATTTAGAGGCCCACGAGCTTAATGCTCCTCGTCGCAGAAACTTGTTAGCTACATCTCGGAAAACCGACTCTCTTCGTTGTCGTTGTCGGCTAGGTTTTACATTCTCCCTTTCAAAATTCTCTTTCGCACTGTTTCCACTAATGCTCATGGAAGTGCTGCCCTTCGATTCCTGAAGCCAATTAAAGAGCATCGGATTAGCATGTAGCCGCTAATGTAAGGCGATCGCAGTTCAAGTAGATAAGTGAACATAAATATTAATCTTACCAAGGAATCGGATTCCCCCAATCGAATGAGTTTGGCCGTGTTAGGCATCAGCTTAACCACATCGTCGTCAGCATCAATAGCGTCGCTTCCACCTATCATCTTGCTGAGGAATCTGCGAATGCAAATCAACTCAGCACAACAATGTACATATCAATTTCTCAGCAATGCTTACATGACAATTTCGTCGCTAGAATAACATCAAGAAAGAGTTCTTGAAATTTTAATTTTCAATTAATGTTAACGTCGATTCATACCATCAGAAGAAAGATGTTCCACATGTAATCAGTACATGAAGACTACTGTAATTTTACAAAAAGGATACCTGAAAATAACTATGAAAGAGTTTCCTCGAGCTTTGCAATGTATCAATAATCAAACCTTCGTAGACACAGAAATTCAGCCAATGGCCATTCCGAACCTCTTGTGCCACCGTTTACACCTGCCTATGGTCTTGCGCGTTAGGTGAAGTGACCTTACATGAGATCACTTAACAAAAATTGTTATTACATGAGTGTTCATATCATTTCATCATTTCAATGATAACTTTGTAGTGAGATGAATTGTAAAACAAACCGTCAAGTATAGAATATAATATCTAATTTTTCATTGAAAGATTATATTGCTCTATTCTTTTAAAATGGCAAAAAGTTTCTCTTGCATCGTTTGTCTAAACAAAGATAGATTTTTCTTCAACAATTAATCCCTAAACATCATCACTAATTTCCAAATTGGTAATGTTTGCTAAGATGCATTATAAGATGCAACTTAGAAGGGTATTTTTAACTTGATATATGAATAAAAAATTTTAACTATAAAATTGAGATTTTAAGTTCATAAGAGTAAGCTTTCACCAATATTTATTTATAGAATTTGAAACTTGAAATTCAAAATTGCTTGGTTTTTTAATCATGAATAAGACATTGACAATTTGTGAATGAATTTTTTTTGTGATGGCTTGAAATGGAATACTATAAGTGTAATGATTTTAGGAGTTTTTTTTGGTTGGTTCATTTTATGAGTTGATTTTTTCAAGAGCACGTTTAAAATTAATTTTTTTGAAATTTGTAGTGAAACTTACAATGTGGTTAAAAATGAGGCATAATTTCTTTTTTTGCATGTCAACACTTTTTGAATCAAATCACACATACTAGAAGCCAACTTTTCATAAATATTGAGTAAAATATCCTCATTGTAAAATTATCATTTTCAATGAAAAATCTCTATCACTATTAGTGATGGTCACTTGGAGATTTAGAGATTAAATAGTCACCTTCTTTGATGTTGTCATTCCATTAGTGTTCTTTTTTTATGCAAAGAAAAAGTTCATTAGGAAGGTTATAGAATTCAATTTAAATCCTAAAAAAAATGTTTTCCTATCATTTCACTAGTTTAAAGTAATTTTTAAACAAAAAAACATATTTGATTTCGTCTCCAAGCTATTCCTATATCTTCAATTTTGAAATGTTTCTAGCTTAGTACTATTAGCCTAATGATTTGTTCAATCCTTTAAAAAGAATTAAGAGCTACTAAGAGCTTCAAGAATGCAATCGTAATAATTGTAATGGCAACAAACATTTTCATCCTAAAAATATGTGTTCTTTATTTTACTCAAGTATAATAGGCACTTCAAACCTTTGCACATAAAATTGACATGCTAGGGGGAAATATAGCTATATGTTATGACTAATATTAAAAATAATGAAGATATTTTGTTACAATGGTCATTTTCTATTTTATAGAGAGATCAAATCATCTACTACTACTCCACCTTTTTTTGTCAAAAATAAATTTAATCTCACTGAGTCAAATCACTTTAGACAACCCGAATATGTTTTCAAATGACTAAAAAACATTTCCAAACAAATTAGAAACCCAATACAAGCTAGAATAATTCAAAAATCTAAAGCAAGTATTAGTGTGAAAACCCTCAATTTTCATTTTAATCTTTTAATGCCAAGGGTGGTTTTGGAAAAACCACAGTATTTTAGCCTTTGTTTTTTGAAAAATCTCTCTTAAATTTACAGATACAATCAATATATTCCTACAATATAATGCAACGAAAGCTTAATCAAACAAGTAACAATCCTCCCTCGGTAAGATTTGACAGCTACATTTGAAGATTATAGTATGTCTCCGAACCGTATAATGCACTCTCTAAAATGAAGTTTAAAAGTGTGCAATTTCAAAGTTTGAAATAATTTGTGGAGAATTTTCAAAAACTAAAATGAAGAGGTTCTTCAAAGGTTTTCTAACAACACCTTTTCATTTTAATATTTTATGTCAATAATGGACCAACACATGTTTATTGTAAATTTTATAAGTGAGTAATTTAACCATACATTGTTCAAGACAAAATTTTGTAAATTGAAACTTGAAATGAGTTGATCAGTAATGTACATGTTGCTTATATATTGTCATAACATACAGTTCTTATATACTAGTGCGTTACAAATCTATTCGCTACTTTATTTGATGATTAGATGAATCCGACTTTCATTGTTAAATTCAAAGTTGCAAGGTATGGTGACCTTACTTGGCAAGGGGATTTATCATGGCAAAATACATAAAGGGGTGCTGGGAGGATTCCATTCACTTCATTGGATGGACCTATATGTTACCATCAAGAGCAAGTCTATATGGTGAGCTAGAACCTCTTATACTTCGAAGGCTCAACTTTCCATCATGGCCTCTATCCAATATGTTTATATAGGAAGCCTTTTCAGCCAAGATGAGCGGGGATTTCTAGAATGCCTTTAAAGCTACTATAGATTCCCGGAGGTCTCATATTCAATGATTTATGCCGTTGATAGTCTTTGTGGATGTTTTCACTTTATGCACTAATAGCTATAAGAATCCGACATTGTTCACAATTTGGGACATTGATATTGATAACTTAAGTGGCCTTATAAATAATTGGTGGCATGAAAAGAAAACTGACTTTAGAGATATCATCCGTTGCATTCTTACATTGGAGTTTGTTGTTTTTGCCTAGTATGTAGCCAAATACGCCTTGTATGTCAAATTTTTCTTTACTAGAGAGAATTGTATCAATGTTATTTGGATACCTATGGAACAAGAAGCATAGGTTGGTCTTGTATCTCTCTTCTGTACTGTTGTTGATCAAAAACCTTGCCTTTCCTCTCCCTATCGTTGTTTGATATTTAATGTGGGAGCTGATACGCTTATTTGCCATCTTCAAAATGAGGTATAGAAATTGCAATGGAAAATGATGCACCAATTGAATTTATTTTTCTATATCATTGGGTGTGACCATATTGACTCAAAATCAATCATTGTCGAGGGAGATCTATGACACTGGCCAATTTCCTACTTCCCAAGCATTTCAAGGCGTTAATCTCAAAACATGCACCGTTAAATGCTCATCTTGGCAAATTAGCCTGATCATATTGACTCTTAGTATTGACGTTGTCATTCACATTTTTTGTCAAACCTTCATATTTAGAACTTATTTTTTCTCAAAAAAAATTATATTTTGAATCATTGATATGAAAGAGCTGCCAAATTAGTGTTAAGATATTTTTTAGGACCTGATGTAGATAGGGGGTCTTCTCTATAGATCCCCAACAATAGAAATTAGCTCAACCAAGTACAAATTTCGACGCTTCTATACACTCAATAAAATCATTGCATATTTAGATTGTTGAAGATTTTACCATGAATGGAGAATTGTTCATGTGCTATGATTTTGTATCCAAATAAAGCCTTATGTTATGAAAATACTTCTCATCCTCTGTGGAAAAACTATATGGGCTAAAAATAGATTTTGATTTGACCTATCATCAATGTGCATATTTCATCACGCATGTAAAAAAAGTATAGAAAAGTTGAGATGACTATTTTTAGCCCGTTTGGTTTTTCCACGGAGGGTGAGACTTGTAGTATTGTTATGTTATTTGTGTAACTATTTAAATTTTGAATGTTGATATCATATATTTTAATGCTTTTCTTCTATAATCTTCAGTTGGAGACTTGATAGCCCATAATTTTGAGTTACACGTAATCTTGAAGTGCTTGTGATCCAAAGTTGCATGTCATCATCTATTGTGTTAAAGTTTTTATAGTTCAATCATAAAGTAAAATTGAAATAAAATTCAAGATATTTGTATCTTTGGACAATTATAATTTCTGAATTCATAGATCAATCTTTTAGTCACTACAGAAATTCACCCATGTCATCAACAGAGTTATTCTAAGTCTCCTAAAGTTACCTAGAATTTGATATATTTATTTGTAAATTTTGTTGTAAAATACTCTTATTTGTTCCCCATAAATTGGGAATTAACCTACTTCAAAGATCATTGATCAAATGTGGAATATGT
>CAXARX010000718.1:0-11297 GCA_963971425.1 Bryoerythrophyllum caledonicum | reverse complement strand
CGCCCAATAGGCAGGTGCGCGCGCGACCCACAATGGTATGCGCCAGGCCCGTGACGCTGCGAGCCCGGCCCCTAACGGTACGCGCCCGACCTTGACGGTACGCGCCTGGCCCTGAGTGCTACGCGCCCGGCCCTGCTATGCACGCGCCCGGCCCTTAGGGGTACACGCCCGGTCTTAAATCGTACGCGCCCGGCCCTAATTGGAACGCGCCCGCCCTTCATGAACGCGCCCGGTCCAGATTGGTACGCGCCCGGCCCCAAATGCTGCGCGCGCGGTCCGAAGGCACGCGCCCGCCCCTTGATGTGACGTGGAAAGCCGTCTGACGTGTCGTGCACACGTGTTTTACCAGGGGGTAAGTTGAAAATTTGATTTAGGGTTCGTAATTTTTTTTTACACGCTACTGTCCGCCAAAAAGTGCTGTCCGTCCTGTCCGTCCGTCCTACTGTCCGTCCGTCCGCTGTCTTTGGGCCCCTGTCCGTCTATGTAGACAACCCTGCAGGAGAAGGAGGCCTTTGGGGCATTTTGGGTGCTTAGGCACTCCTCCTCTCCATGAGGAGGGTGGAGGTTTTAATATAGGGTACCTTATTTTTGGTTCCGACAAGATTGCGACGCACTTAAAATTAGACGCAGATTATGTCTACGAAGGAAGGCTTTCGGGAAAGTACTACTTTTGTCCTTTGACCGCATGCTCTCCAATAATGAACACCTTTATTAGCTACCTAATAAACCAAGTAGTGGATAGCATGGGAGCTATGCAAGTCCCCATCCATAACGGGTAGTGTAAGCCTCTAGTAGAATGTAATGTGCAAGTTCTCTAAATAAATTGTACCATTACAAACAAAAAGGATATTTAAAACCATATAATTTTTAGAGCAAAAGTATTGTTCACAAAATTGATTTGCTACGTCGTAAACCTTTAAATACTCCTAGTCAATAGTAATGTTGGTGAAGGGCTCGTTCGGTCCTCCTCAGCCTACCACGTGCTTGTGCCTTTTCGCTCGCGACTTGGACGTGGGTTCCGTCGTAGTCATCATCTGTACTTGACGTGTTAGTATCATAGCTAGGTGTGTCGTCCATCACAGTCATGAACTTGCCCAATCCACCTTCCGGATACTTGCGCCATCCGATTGAAATTATTCCATTTTCAGGGCGAGGAATATTTACCTTCCCCGGCATCGACTTCAAAGTGGACCAATCCACTATCTTGCCCAACTTCACCTCCGCATGAACACCCCGTGCAATGAAGAGATTTACTTCGTTGCGTTTGACGAATGGGACGTCATACAACACGTGGTAAACTTTGATGCATCGGTTTTTAAACGCCTCGTCGATGCAATGTTTCAAGTTTGCGTTGTGGAAGCGCCGGTGATAGTTGTGTCGCGCCTCTGGGAAAGCCTTGTCGATGTGGCACCACTCGATGTAGTTCGTGCAATCATCAAAACTCCATGGCTCCACTACGTCCTCCCAACCTCGAAAAGCCAACTTCTCGGGATTTCGAAGAACGTGCAACCGCTTCCGATGGGTTTAGGTTTAGGGTTTAGGGTTTAGGGTTTAGGGTTACATGTGTGTTCCCGATAAAGTGACATACTTTTTTTCTTGTTTTGAGGTGACCTACCCCCCCATTTTCGATGGTTGTGAATCCGAATATGTAATAAAATTTATTTATGCTATCATGGTTTGGGAGATATACGACCTTTGACTTTCAAAATTTGAGTTGACTTTTTTGATTGGTGAGGTATTTGAACTTTTTGAGACGACGTACGCCCCCATTGTAGTGTATTGCGAATCTATTGGTGTGCTTAGTTTATTGAAATAATATACGGATTGAGCACTATAGAGGGTTTTGTTGTTGCGCTAGGTTTAGAGTTTAAGGTGTACTATTTATGGAATTTAGACATTTTGAAGTCGTGACCCCCCCCATTTTCGAAGGTTGTGAATCCGAAAACGTAATAAAATTTATTTATGCTATCACGGTTTGGAAGATATGATTGAGTTGACTTTTATTGACTTTTTTGAGAAGTTTATGTTTGTGTTTGGATGTTTATCACGTTGTGGGGCCGAATGTGCCTATTTCCAAATGGTATTACATTTAATGTTTGGACTTTGTAAGAATGAGTTATGGATGGATGAAATATGGTTTTTGGTAACTTCATCCGATGATTTCCCATGCATATAGTGGGAGATGATTAAGCAGATTACTATTTTGGAATGTTA
Source organism: Bryoerythrophyllum caledonicum (assembly GCA_963971425.1). Classification (NCBI taxonomy): domain Eukaryota; kingdom Viridiplantae; phylum Streptophyta; class Bryopsida; order Pottiales; family Pottiaceae; genus Bryoerythrophyllum; species Bryoerythrophyllum caledonicum. The sequence goes on along the minus strand of CAXARX010000718.1, from coordinate 9,083 downwards.
TTTTAATTCTCTTTGACGTGAACAACTTTATTTGGATGAGTTTATGTTTTTTACATTTGTCAATATAGATGGTGTGATATTTGGATATTTATATAGTAAACTTTATTCGTAATTGGAGTAGTGTGCGGTCCTGTCGCCAATGATAGGAGTTCAAAATAATCTTGCATTTCTTTATTGGACCTTGTATGAATGAGATAATAATGGATGAAGTTGTGACATCAAAATTTCATCCGTCCATAACTTCTAGTCTAAGTGTTGGATGAAAAAGTGTAAGATCATTTTGGAAATGACTTACATGGTAGTTTAGGATAGTAAATTTTACTAGAACATTATAACCATGGTGAGAATGTCAAACAAATGAAATACAAATAATATATACATATATATAAGTGTAAGTACAAAAAATAATACTATCAAATAGAACGGACATGAGCCCTCCAATCGGCTCCATAAAGGCCTATATAGTGACGAGCAGCCCCTACTCGATCTACATATATACCGGTCTTGGGCAAATACCCACGACCATAGGCGCTCATCAACATCAACCCTGGAATCGTACGGTCTTAGGGTTTAGGGTTTAGGGTTTAGGGTTTATGGTTTAGGGTTTAGGGTTTAGGGTTTAGGGTTTAGGGTTACATGTGTGTTCCCGATAAAGTGACATACTTTTTTAGGGATTTTGAGGTGACCTACCCTCCCATTGTTGATGGTTGTGATTCCGAAAATGTAAAAACATTTCCCTAATCTTACTTCATTTGGGAGATATAGGTGAGTTGACTTTGAATTTTGTGGTTGACTTTTTTGATATTTAAGGAATTCGGTAATTTTGAGATGACGTACCCCCCCATTTTAGGGCATTGTGAATCTAATGGTGTATTTAGTTTTTCTAAATATGGCTTGGTTTGGATGTTATGGAAGGTTTGATAATTATTTAGGGTGATGTATAAAATCTTCTATTTTTGGAATTTAGATGTTTTGAAGAGTCGTACCCCCCCATTTTCGAGGGTTGTGATTCCAATGGTGTCAAAACATTTCCCAAATCGGTCTTCATTTGGGAGATATGAAAGGTTTGACTTTCATTATTGTTGTTGACTTTGGGGGAATATGACTTTGAAAGTTACTATTTTTAAAGTGTTGATATATCTACCCCTATACCTGGAGGGTACGGGAATGCACTGCATTCTTGTGGCCCTGTGGCCCGTTTTTAAGACTGTGGTCCCCATTGGGCCACAAGCTAGTTAGGGAATGCACGTTTTTGTAAGAGATACACGTTATTTTTTCATGATCTTGTTAAGCTTGAAATTTTAAAAATATTGGTGTTCTCCAAATTTTCATCCGACCATTATTGGAGGAGTTATGCATGGATGAAGTTTAGCATAAATCTTCATCCGTGGATATCTTCATCAGTTTTTGTCGGATGATGAAGTGTGATACCTTTTTAGAAAGCTCTCAGCACACACTATAGCGTGGTTGAAAACTCAAAACCTAAACACAATTCTCATAATAATCAGGGTTTTCTAAGCACCGGTTTGTATGTTAATTCGGGATTTTGATGATTTTTTGACAATGTTATGAGAAGTTTCCGAACTATACTTCTTGTTTGTAATTATCTTGAAGTTGAGACTCACTTTAAAGACTCATTGTAATGTTATCTCCTAAACCCTAAATACTTAGACTTCTGGTCTTTGGAATGAGATTATCCTCGGCCCGGGGATAACTGTACCTCCAACAAGTGAAACTTATCCCCGGCCCGGGGATAGTTCTACCTCCAACAGTAAATGTTATCCTCGGCCCGGGGATAACATTTACTCTCAACAAGTAAAACTTATCCCCGGCTCGGGGATAATTCCACCTTTGAGAGTAAATGTTATCCTCGGCCCGGGGATAACTACACTTTCAACAAGTGAAACGTATCCCCGGCCCGGGGATAATTCCACCTTTGAGAGTAAATGTTATCCTCGGCCCGGGGATAACTGTACCTTCAAGAAGTGAAACTTATCCCCGGCCCGGGGATAACTACACTTTCCATAAATCAAAGTTATCATTGGCCTTGGAATAATCCTACTTTCAAGATATGAAAGTTATCGGCCCAGGGATAATTCCTCTCTATAACATTAGTTTTCTTTGGCCTAGGAAATCATCCACTCTATAACACTAGTTATCCTCAACCTAGCTTTAACTCCACTCTATAACACTGGTTATCTTTGGCCTAGGGATTACTCCACTCTATAACACTGGTTATCTTTGGCTTGGGGAATATTCCACTCTATAACATTGGTTATCCTAGGTTTAGGATATAACTCCACCCTATAACACTGGTTTTCTTCGGCCTGAGAAATGTGCCATCCTATAACACTGGTTATCCTTGGCCTTAAAATACTTCATGCTATAACACTAATTATCTTCAGCTATAACACTGGTTATCTTCAACTATAATTATTTTGACTTTTAACATTAAATGTAAACAAATTGACATTTGGAGAAAGTCAAGTTTAGGGCTAATTATTCTACTGGTGCCATAACACTGATGAATATTATTCCTATAGTTATCCTTGATATGGAGATAACTTTCACTCTTAGGAATTGATGTTATCCCCGTCCCGGGGATAACTCCACTTTCGATGAGTGAAAGTTATCCCCGGCCCGGGGATAACTCCACTTTCAATAAGTGAAAGTTATTCTCGACCTGGAGATAACTTCACTTTGAATAAATTAGTCATTATAGGTTTAGGGTTTAGGGTTTTAGGATTTAGGGTTTAGGGCAATATATATCCAAGGAGTAACCTAGGTTTTAGAGTGACCTATATTATACACAAATGAGATTTAATTATTACCACTCGGTTCAAAGTTTAGAGTTTTATGGTGTCATTATCAAAACCCCTGCGTTTTAGGGTTTAGGGTTTAGGGTTTAGGGTTTAGGGTTTAGGGTTACAAGGGTGTTCCCAAAATATTGGCATACTTATTTTGTGGATTTTATTGGCTCTACCCCCCCGTTTTAGAGTATTGCGCATCCAATGGTAAAAAAAACCACCTTAACAATATCACCATTTGTGAGATATTACAGGTTGGACTATTTGAGGTTGAGTTGACTTTCGTTGTGTGAAGGTATTTGAAGATTTTGAATAGAGGTATCCCCCTATTTATGGTTATTCTAAATCCAATGGTGGTCTTGGATTTTTCTAATAATAGACGATTTGGATGTCATAGGCGTTTCAAAATGTAAGTAAAAGAGGGCTATTTTTAAAATGGTAAGTATTTATGAAAATTGAAGGATACGTACCCCCCCATTGTCAAGTGCTACAAACACAATGGAGTAAAGAAAATCCTTAACATATGGCTTTTTTTAGAAGTTATGGCCGATTTGACTATTAAAGTCACCAAAGTTGACTTTCTTTGAGGCGGTTGCGGATGTGGATGAAATTAAATTAAGTGGTAGATCTAGGAGTGGGTGTTCCGAAATGGTATTATACTTGTAAATCGGACCTTGGGTTTAGGGTTTAGGGTTTAGGGTTTAGGGTTTAGGGTTTAGGGTTACATGTGTGTTCCCGATAAAGTGACATACTTTTTTAGGGATTTTGAGGTGACCTACCCCCCCATTGTTGATGGTTGTGATTCCGAAAATGTAAAAACATTTCCCTAATCTTACTTCATTTGGGAGATATAGGTGAGTTGACTTTGAATTTTGTGGTTGACTTTTTTGATATTTAAGGAATTCGGTAATTTTGAGATGTCGCACCCCCCCATTTTAGGGCATTGTGAATCTAATGGTGTATTTAGTTTTTCTAAATATGGCTTGGTTTGGATGTTATGGAAGGTTTGATAATTATTTAGGGTGATGTATAAAATCTTTTATTTTTGGAATTTAGATGTTTTGAAGAGTCGTTCCCCCCCCATTTTCGAGGGTTGTGATTTCTATGGTGTCAAAACATTTCCCAAATCGGTCTTCATTTGGGAGATATGAAAGGTTTGACTTTCATTATTGTTATTGACTTTGGGGGATAATGACTTTGAAAGTTACTATTTTAAAAGTGTTGATATATCTACCCCTACTAATTTAGACATGAAGAATTCATTGGTAGTGTTAGATTTTGGTTTAGGATTTAGGGTTTAGGGTTTAGGGTTACATGTGTGTTCCCGATAAAGTGACATACTTTTTTTCTTATTTTGAGGTGACCTACCCCCCCATTTTCGATGGTTGTGAATCCGAATATGTAATAAAATTTATTTATGCTATCATGGTTTGGGAGATATACGACCTTTGACTTTCAAAATTTGAGTTGACTTTTTTGATTGGTGAGGTATTTGAACTTTTTGAGACGACATACCCCCCCATTGTAGTATATTGCGAATCTATTGGTGTGCTTAATTTAGTGAAATAATATACGGTTTGAACACTATAGAGGGTTTTGTTGTTGCGCTAGGTTTAGAGTTTAAGGTGTACTATTTATGGAATTTAGACATTTTGAAGTCACGACCCCCCCATTTTCGAGGGTTGTGAATCCGAAAACGTAATAAAATTTATTTATGCTATCACGGTTTGGAAGATATGATTGAGTTGACTTTTATTGACTTTTTTGAGAAGTTTATGTTTGTGTTTGGATGTTTACCTCGTTGTGGGGCCGAATGTGCCTATTTCCAAATGGTATTACATTTAATGTTTGGACTTTGTAAGAATGAGTTATGGATGGATGAAATATGGTTTTTGATAACTTCATCCGATGATTTTTTTTGCATATAGTGGGAGATGATTAAGCAGATTATTATTTTGGAATGCTATTTTAATTCTCTTTGACGTGAACAACTTTATTTGGATGAGTTTATGTTTTTTACATTTGTCAATATAGATAGTGTGATATTTGGATATTTATATAGTAAACTTTATTCGTAATTGGAGTAGTGTGCGGTCCAGTCGCTAATGATAGGAGTTCAAAATAATCTTGCATTTCTTTATTGGACCTTGTATGAATGAGATAATAATGGATGAAGTTGTAACATCAGAATTTCATCCGTCCATAACTTCTACTCTAAGTGTTGGATGAAAAAGTGTAAGATCATTTTGGAAATGACTTACATGGTAGTTTAGGATAGTAAATTTTACTAGAACATTATAACCATGGTGAGAATGTCAAACAAATGAAATACAAATAATATATACATATATATAAGTGTAAGTACAAAAAATAATACTATCAAATAGAACGGACATGAGCCCTCCAATCGGCTCCATAAAGGCCTATATAGTGACGAGCAGCCCCTACTCGATCTACATATATACCGGTCTTGGGCAAATATCCACGACCATAGGCGCTCATCAACATCAACCCTGGAATCGTACGGTCTCTCACTCTAGTAGACAAAAACCACTGAGCATGCTCTAAAAAATCCTGGATAAGTGGGCGATCCTCTGTTGAGTCTAACTCTGCACCATCATACGTATACTCTATCTCCAACTCGTCTAACCTATCCAACCTCTGCTCCTCGGCGTGAGCCTCGCGCCTAGCCCACTCTCGTGCCTGTCGGAGCTGATACTCCATAAACTTGCCACTCCATCCTATAGCCTGGCGAGAAAAAGTGAGAACACTCTGTACCTCGATAGATGGCGCATGCTCATCTCTGCCATGAACCATAGCTGCGAATGCTGCCACCATCTCCTCACTGTGTGTCATAAACCCGCCTATGGATAGTGGTCTACTGTCAAAAGGACCTCGCAATGCACCCTGAATGCCACTAACGCTAAACAGATCCTGCTCGCTACAAAGCCGACACCCATCAACCACCATCTCTGTCTGAACAGTAATCTCAATCCTGATGCCTGAGAGTCGGCTGCTGCGCTCATCATCTGTCATACTAAACCATCTATCTAGTAAATCCTGTAGCTGTGTCAATCTGGTACGCATAGTGCGCATAGTACCAGGCATCTGATCCAGCATCTGCTTCTGTATCACAGAGAGAATCTCGTGACACAGTGCCTGGTAAATCTTGACCCGAGCTATACGTGGGTCAAAAACAGGCCTAAAATCCACAGATCCATAGTCCTCCTCGTTGCACATCTCGTGCACGGTACCCTCCGTAAACCTCCTAGTTCGGCGCTGTGCATCACTGAACTTGAAGAACAACAATCCGTCGGTACTGTAGCGAGTGCCATAATCAAATAGATTCTTCTACACTGGAACAGAAGAACCCATCTCAGCACGATACCGCTGTATAAACCGATCTAGCACTGGCTCTGCTCCCGGAATCTCCCACTTCATTCCAAAGAATGAAACTCGGCAAAGCCTGGCGCCAAAGGAATAAAGCGCTTGTGACATCGCTGAAATCGGAACATTAACCTGGTTACGTGATAGTGTGGAACTATCAGTAGCCATGGTCAATGTCAAGCCATGCTAGGTTTAGGGGTTTAGGTGTTTAGGGTTTAGGGTTTTTAGGGTTTAGGGTTTAGGGTTTTAGGGTTTAGGGTTTAGGGTTTAGGGTTTAGGGTTTAGGGTTTAGGGTTTAGGGTTTAGGGGTATCCCCGAAAAATTGACATACTTATTTTGGGCTGAAATTTTGTCTACTCCCCCATTTGTGACTATTGCGCATCCAATGGTGCAAAAAACCACCCTAATAATATCACAGATTGCGAGATATAGCAACTTGGACTTTATTGGGGTGAGTTGACTTTCTTTATTTGATATCATTTACAAGTTTTAACTTGACCTACCCCCCTATTCGTGGGCATTGTGAATCCAATGGTGGTATTTGTTTTTGGAATTGAGTTTAGGGTTGGTTGCTGTAAGCGTTTCAAAAGTGGCTTTTATAGTTGCTATCTTTGTGAGTTTGAGGAATTAGGAAGATTGGAAGGTACGTACCCCCCCATTTTCGAGGGTTGTGAACACATTGGAGTAATAAAAAGCCCAAACATAGGGGTTTTTTTAGAAGATATGGCCGGTTTGACCATTTAAACCACCGAAGTTGACTTTTTAGAGGCGGTTGCGGATGTGGATGAAATTCCAACATGATGTAGATCTTGGAGTGAGTGTTCCGAAATGATATGACACTTGTAAATCGGACCTTGTATGCATGAGTTATGAATGGTTGAAGTTTCGACTTTCCAAACTTCATCCAGCGTTTGCGATTGCATGCTAGGTCCAATGAGCAAGTGCCACGTCATTATGGAATCCCCTTGAAAAATTCTACAGAAATATGCCCTTGAAAATGAATTGCCCTTCTTTATACAAAAGTTGAAATGGACAAATTGATTGTATGACCCCTCTAAGTTTCTATTTTTGGATATATTAGAATATACCATTGCAAAGATGCTTAAATGCACTTTATAGATCTACTCTTGGAATCTTCATCCAAACATTTAAAAGACGGTTATTGATGGATGAAGTTTAGGGTTTTAGGGTTACATGTGTGTTCCCGATAAAGTGACATACTTTTTTTCTTGTTTTGAGGTGACCTACCCCCCCATTTTCGATGGTTGTGAATCCGAATATGTAATAAAATTTATTTATGCTATCATGGTTTGGGAGATATACGACCTTTGACTTTCAAAATTTGAGTTGACTTTTTTGATTGGTGAGGTATTTGAACTTTTTGAGACGACGTACGCCCCCATTGTAGTGTATTGCGAATCTATTGGTGTGCTTAGTTTATTGAAATAATATACGGATTGAACACTATAGAGGGTTTTGTTGTTGCGCTAGGTTTAGAGTTTAAGGTGTACTATTTATGGAATTTAGACATTTTGAAGTCGTGACCCCCCCCATTTTCGAAGGTTGTGAATCCGAAAACGTAATAAAATTTATTTATGCTATCACGGTTTGGAAGATATGATTGAGTTGACTTTTATTGACTTTTTTGAGAAGTTTATGTTTGTGTTTGGATGTTTATCACGTTTAGGGTTTTAGGGTTTTATGGGTTTAGGGTTTAGGGTTTAGGGTTTAGGGTTTAGGGTTTAGGGTTTAAGGGTTTTAGGGTTTTAGGGTTTTAGGGTTTTAGGGTTTTAGGGTTTTAGGGTTTTAGGGTTTTAGGGTTTTAGGGTTTAGGGTTTAGGGTTTAGGGTTTAGGGTTTAGGGTTTAGGGTTTAGGGTTTAGGGGTTTAGGGTTTAGGGGTTTAGGGGTTTAGGGTTTAGGGGTTTAGGGTTTAGGGGTTTAGGGTTTAGGGTTTAGGGTTTAGGGTTTAGGGTTTAGGGTTTAGGGTTTAGGGTTTAGGGTTTAGGGTTTAGGGTTTAGGGTTTAGGGTTTAGGGTTTAGGGTTTTAGGGTTTTAGGGTTTTAGGGTTTAGGGTTTAGGGTTTAGGGTTTAGGGTTTAGGGTTTAGGGTTTAGGGTTTAGGGTTTTAGGGTTTAGGGTTTAGGGTTTAGGGTTTTAGGGTTTAGGGTTTTAGGGTTTAGGGTTTAGGGTTTAGGGTTTAGGGTTTAGGGTTTAGGGTTTAGGGTTTAGGGTTTAGGGTTTAGGGTTTAGGGTTTAGGGTTTAGGGTTTAGGGTTTAGGGTTTAGGGTTTTAGGGTTTAGGGTTTAGGGTTTAGGGTTTAGGGTTTAGGGTTTAGGGTTTAGGGTTTAGGGTTTAGGGTTTAGGGTTTAGGGTTTAGGGTTTAGGGTTTAGGGTTTAGGGTTTAGGGTTTAGGGTTTAGGGTTTAGGGTTTAGGGTTTAGGGTTTAGGGTTTAGGGTTTAGGGTTTAGGGTTTAGGGTTTAGGGTTTAGGGTTTAGGGTTTAGGGTTTAGGGTTTAGGGTTTAGGGTTTAGGGTTTAGGGTTTAGGGTTTAGGGTTTAGGGTTTAGGGTTTAGGGTTTAGGGTTTAGGGTTTAGGGTTTAGGGTTTAGGGTTTAGGGTTTAGGGTTTAGGGTTTAGGGTTTAGGGTTTAGGGTTTAGGGTTTAGGGTTTAGGGTTTAGGGTTTAGGGTTTAGGGTTTAGGGTTTAGGGTTTAGGGTTTAGGGTTTAGGGTTTAGGGTTTAGGGTTTAGGGTTTAGGGTTTAGGGTTTAGGGTTTAGGGTTTAGGGTTTAGGGTTTAGGGTTTAGGGTTTAGGGTTTAGGGTTTAGGGTTTAGGGTTTAGGGTTTAGGGTTTAGGGTTTTGGGTTTAGGGTTTAGGGTTTAGGGTTTAGG
>CAXARX010000717.1:0-21484 GCA_963971425.1 Bryoerythrophyllum caledonicum | reverse complement strand
CAACACCCACCCACGGCGTGCAAAAAGAAAACACTTACACACAAAAAACAAACAATCTTGCGCTCCTCTTCAAGTTCCTGCACAAAACACAAACTGCCCCAGGTTTAGGTTCAAAGATACACACCTTCCTCCTCGCCTGCAAGCCGTAGCTTGTGTAGCCCTTGAGATGAACTTGATGCTCCTCTAGTCGCATCAGTCGCCAAGCACCGCACCTGAAAGAAGAGACAAAAACACTAACAACAAGATGAGATCCTACTAGCCCTCCCCCTCCCGGCCGACGCACCAATTTTGTGAGTAATTGCCCCCCGAGGGTGAAATTATGCACAAACAGGCCGAAGGGGGGAATGCACTAAACTATGGTATAATTCCTTCCAAGACTTCGATGTGGACCAATTTTTCCCTACAATACAAGGCTATTCCACGTGGGTCCCACCCCTCTTGGGGCAAGCAATGACTTATGATGAATGATTTTAACTTAGTGAGGTCAATTAAGTCACCCAGTTTCTTAGGGTTGATAGATTGGAATGGAGGGTTGATCTAATCCTAATGCACGGCTCCTTAGTTATTTAGTGCTTTAATCGGTTAATGGTATTGTTGATTAATTTTAAGGGGGCCGAGCCAAATCGGGCAGCGCTTCCGCGCCCGATTTGACACCGAGAAATTTCAAATCTAACTCATGCACTGCCAAGGCCACAAACATTCATTCAAACCAACCGTGCAACTTAGAATAACAAGTGTGGATATGCAATTAAAATCACAATTACTGTTAACAAGCTGTGTCACAACTCAAAATAGCTGTTTTTAATTTTTAGAGATAGATTTGGCTTAGATATTAGCATAGTGAGCAAGATAAAATCTTTTTAGGAATAAAACAGCGGATATTAGCAGAAACGGAAATTTCAGGCTAACACGGAAACCTTAAAACTTAAACACGGTTAACGCGGAATCGGAATGACGTCCGGAAACCGCGTGAGAACGGAAACCGCGTCGGAACGGAAGACGCGTGATCCCGGATTAGGGTTTGGAGCGGTATGGTGGCGGCGCCACCGGAAGCCACTGCGACTATAAAAGCCGCGTCGTTTCTATTTTTGGCATCATTCTCATTTTGTCGTTTTGATTAGCTTGTCGTTTTCCTCCTCCTCCTCCGAGCTCTTTTCCGTGTGCATGCAGGTTTTGAGTTCTGTTCTTTAGTTCCGAGAGTAGAAACTTGAGAGCTTGTGAGATCGGGACGTGCGGCTAGGACGGAAAGTGAGGTAGTTTCCAGAGACAACCAGGTACCGGATTTCTGAAGATGCCGCCCACCCGGAAGTTCTCTCAAGGAACGACGACAACGACGCCAACGCCGACCTGCTCACCTACGGACTTAAAACTCCGGAAGGTGAGTCCGGTTCTCCCTAGTAGGGAAGAGGAGCGCGCACAACTTATGGAGGACCTGGAAGCAATGGGACTCACAGGCTTAGCGCTCAAGCCCTGGGGCTTCAAGGACGACATTATGGTGCGAGAGCTCATTTCCGGACCCGGAAACGAGTACGCCGGTACCATCCGCGGCGTCCCCAACAAGTGGAAGGAGGATCTATGGCGAACAACATACGGAATGAGAGCGAAAGGTCAAGGTATGGCCAACCGGAAGGATGAGTTTGTCCGGAACAAGTTCAAGGGAGCGGTTAACCCGAAGGACGGATACGCCATCGAAGACTGCGCGGATCCTCGCCAACAGCGGCTGCTCCAATTTTTACTTCCAATCCTGCATCCGGAGAAGCCCACTCGGGTGACACTCACCCTAGCCAACACTATTTTCGGATCACTATCGAGGGATCGGAAAGCCAATTGGGCCCGGATCATTTCCGATCTAGTGTCCCAATTAGTCTCCAGAGTTGGTAAGAGCAGGGCGACACCTATTTCACCCTATCTCTTCCATTTGTATAAATCCAATGACTTGCTGAAGGCAACAGAGGAGAATGAGTGGAAAGCTCAGGAGGCTGCATTGAGGTATGGGGAATCCACGACCGGATCGGATTCATCCTCCAGCTCCGACTCTGATGACGACGACGACGACGATGAAGACGATGTTATCTTGACATCACGCCGCGCGAAGAGGACAGCTAGGGACTCCCGAGGAAAACCCCGCAAGCGCAACCGGAAGAATGAACCAGAGAGGGAGAAGTCGCAGGGAGTGACACCCGAGCCAGCCGCCAAACCGGAACCGAGTGGAGCGGGTCCTAGCGGCGAAGTCCGAGCGGAACAGCCGAAGGAATGGACGAAAGGAGACGAGCTTTTCCGGCAATTGATCGAGATCGTTGGCAAGCTGCAATCCGATTGGTCAACCAAGAAGATGGTTCTTGACGAGGTGGGTAAGTTGGTTGGAGCGGAGCCGGACAACGTCCTTCATCACCGGGTAGCGGACTGCATCTCCGACCCGGAAGAGTTCCAAAGACAGGAAACGGAACTCAGGAAGCGGCAGGAGGAGATAGACGCCCTCCGGATACGGAACGCGGTGCTGCAAACGGAGGTGGAAGTCATGAGGGACACGGCAGCGGATACGAAGGAGTACGCCCGAATCACAGCGGCATACTTCGGCGAATCCGGTTCGACGCTGGCGAAGGCCCGACTTTACGACATCGGCGTTCTACAACATAAAAAGTTGTCGGGCGCTCGCATGATCCGGATCTTGCTTGACCACGGCGACAAACTCGAGGAGATTGTTCAGGCGGGGCGACGGACATCAGAGCGGATTGAGACCAGTCTCCAGCGACTCCCAAGTCAAGGTACCAGCCTCTCGAACGCATCTTTTCCGGGATTCATTCCCGGATGTTATGGGGCTGGGGCTCGAACAAACTCTCGACTCCAAGAATCGGCAGCAGCGGACGGAGCGGGAGGTGCCACAGGAGCGGAAGGATCGCAAGAACCGGAAGTTACCCTGGTCATTCCAGCGACGGTAGAAACAACTAGGATAGATTTGTCAGGGGCCTTTGGCCTGGTAGATGCGGGCACAAACCCCGAGGACGCTAGTGTAGAGTAAGCCTAGGAATAAGAATGTTTAGGTTTTGACCCGGAATCGGATTTGTAAATCCGGTCCGCTTTTTGTACTTAGCTTTTATTTTGGCTCGGAACGGAATTTGGGTCTGGTCCTCTGTTAGGACCTGACCGGGTGCGGATCCGGGTTCGGATTCATTTCCGGGTTCGAACTCAGATCCGGTTTTGTTCTCCGGGTTGTTAGGATCTGAACCTTTAGGGTTTTCAGGTGTATAAGTTGACCCCCCCCCTCGTTGGTGGTGGGAGTCTTTTTCAAATAAACTTTTGTATTCCGCTCTATCTCTCTTTGTATTTCGTTGTTTCCCGAGGATTGGCCAAACATTGAGTGTAGACTGAGTTAGGAGTGGAGTGGGAGTTTGTGTGAGGAGTCTCCCCTTGAGTTTTCTTCTATCTCTAGGTATTTGCAAGGTCTTGAAGAGTTAGGAGTAGGTTTCCAAGTGCCTCAACATAGCCAAGTTCCCACATTCCGGGTGAGAAAGCCTTTGGTAGGATAGGCGAATGGGGAGGGTATCTCCATTTGTGCTATAGTTCTTGAATAGGAGATTCGATTGAGCGTCCAGCCTCTGGAGCGGTCTTGCTGACTGAAGAAGCAAACGGAAGGAATTTAGTTAATGTTGGAACGGCCGGACTTACTTGTAGCCACCTTCCTCTACCGAGATAGGAGCGGATTTCAGGGTCGTTGTAAGTATAAGAGGATCGTACGGGGGATCTCTGTGTGACCTACGCTCTGGTCGGAAGTCCAGGACGTTGTGAGGGATCAAACCGGATCCGGTTTAGTTAGGATCGGTAGGTAGAGAAGTGGGTCTTCAGCCACTATAAGTCACGGAAGGAGTGGAACACTCGCCACTTTATAAAACCAAGGTGTAGAACCCTCTGATGGTGAAACAGAGGTTAATTCAAACCCGTATGAAGTCCTAAACCCAGGGATAGAATCCGGTTCTGAGAAGAGAACGGAAGTCTCCCTGGGCGTGTTCCGGTTGGTGGTAGTAAGAACCGGATTGTGAGTTTGGATGGTTTGATTGAGAAATAGGATTGGGGGAATACTTCACAGAATCTCGTGGGAACGATCTTTAAGGTCATTTTGTTGTACTCTTAGGGTGGTTTTTGTAGTATAACAGGGAAATTGCTTATTCTGTACTGCGACAAGCTCTGAACACTATTCTGACCCTGACCAGTCAGGGACAGGCTACCAATCAAATAAATGAGCGATGGCAGTGGACCCTTGAGCAACAGACCCTTCTCCCGCCTGAGTCCAGCAGTGCAGGTCTAGCCGCTCGTCTTGCGTCCCACGAATCGCCAAGCCACGAACCCAAACTCCGCGCGCTCGGTATGATGAGCGACGCTGCGCCTCCCGCGACTCGCTGAGGACACAACCTCCCAGCCGCGCGTTCCAGTCTGATGAGCTGGTGAGCGACGTGACGCGTGAGGATCGCTGCGACCACGACTCCCAAGCTCCGCGCTCAGGTTCCGAAGAGCGGAGGGAGGGTTGTTCGTGATGTCGTTCATGTCGTGTCGTGTCGTGTCGTGCCCATTGTGTCGTGTCGGACCCTTCCGTCACGACAGTATAGGGTCAACCCTGGGTCAACGCTACTGTTTCACTGAGGAGGGGTAATTTACTTACCCTGTATGCCACCGTGGATGTCTTGCGTGTGTCCATAATCATACGTGGCACCTCCTTGTGTCACTCAAATCATACCTGGCAGACAATTTCAACTTTGGTTTCTTACCATAGTAAGTTGAATTACCCAATCCCGTCTGCCCTATCCCGACTGCCCCATCCCGTCTGCCTTTTGCCGACGGCCCTATCCCGACTACCTTCAATCCAATGGCCCTGATCAAATGTGGAATCGACTGCCCCATTCCGACTGCCCCATCTCGACTGCCAAATCCCGTCTGCCCCATCCCAACTGCCTTCAATCCAATGGCCCAGATCAAATGGAGAATCGACTGCCCCATTCCGACTGCCTATCCCGACCGCCAAATCCCGTCTGCCCCAGCCGACTGCCTTCAATCCAATCGCTCAGATCAAATGTAGAATCAAGTGCCTCGACCCGACTACCCCATTCCGACTGCCCCATCCCGACTGCCAAATCCCGTCTGCTCCATCCCGACGGCCTTCAATCCAATCGCCTAGATCAAATGTGGAATCGACTGCCCCGTTCCAACTGCCCCATCCCGACTGCCTTCAATCCAATGGCCCTGATGAAATGTGGAATCGACAGCCCTGTTCCAATTGCCCCATCCCGACTGCCAAATCCTGTCTACCCTAGCCGACTGCTTTCAATCCAATGGCCCTGATCAAATGTGGAATCGACTGCCTCGACCCGACTGCCCCATTCCGACTGCTCCAACCCATCTTCCCCAAACCAACGGTCCAGATGTGTTTGCGTCCTTTCACTATCCAGATCAGACGGCCATAGTCCGACTGTATCAGAAGGCCATAGACCACACTTATTCGTTTCGCCATATCTAATGATTCAGATCCTGCAAAATATATAATTCATTGGCAGTGGTCTATTAAGGTGAATGTCATTTCTAAAGTCTATTAATATATAATAGTGTCCATAATATCTACATGTGTACATTCAACAAATATATAAATTATCTAGAGATATACAATTTTTTGTGCTTCATTATTCAAAACAAGCAATACAATGAATAAATGAATGAAATTTGATGAAACAATACAATCAACTTTATGTACAAAATCAACATTTTTTTCATACATGAAACAATACATTTACATTTGCATTACTTTCTAAAATTCCAAATAATGCTAAAGTAAAGTACTCTAAAAGATCATATATGTAGAACTACAATCAAAAATCCCAAATAAACCCTACACTATCAAATATAACCTATATATTATATCGATAACATTCCACTGGAGTCTCAAAATTAAAAGAATGTGCCTTCAGTAAATTCACGGCATGGGCCACAGTTGAACGCTTATCTGGATCCGGATGAGTTAGCTCCTTCAACACTTGTGCAAACTGCATCATGTTATGAGACATGCCTTTGAACATTTTTGAAGTAACATCTTCATCATAAATCTTTTTGGCAAGCATCCCCACTGCAAAGGCCTTTGACTTCATGGTATGCTTACTTCGAGCTATGCCTGGATGAACTGTCTTATTATCGACCACTGTGGGATAATAATACCACAATTCAGGTGCAACCCAATATCGCTAAAAGGAGTGCTCTTCATACTCTTCTTTTGACTTCACTCCATATTTAGAAATGAGCTCCTCTCCAAGCCAAGATGCCATATGTCGCAGTACAGAACAAGCGATTTCCCTGTTATACTACAAAAACCACTCTAAGAGTATAACAAAATGACCTTAAAGATCGTTCCCACAAGATTCTGTGAAGTATTCCCCTAATCCTATTTTTCAAGCAATGAATCCAACTTACAATCCAGTCCTTATTACTACCAACCGGAAAACACCCAAAGAGACTTCCGTTCTCTTCTCATAACCGGATTCTATCCTTGGGTTTAGGACTTCATACGGGTTTGAGTTAACCTCTGTTTCACCATCAGAGGGTTCTACTCCTTGGTTTTTTAAAGTGGCGAGCGTTCCACTTCTTCCGTGACTTATAGTGGCTGAAGACCCACATTCCTACCTATCGATTCCTAGCTAAACCGGATCCGGTTTGATCCCTCACAACGTCCTGGACTTCCGACCAAAGCGTAGGTCACACAGACTCCCCGTACGATCCTCTCATACTTACAACGACCCTGAAATCCGCTCCTATCTCGGTAGAAGAAGGTGGCTACAAGTAAGTCCTGCCGTTCCAATATTAACTAAATTCCTTCCGTTTGCTTATTCAGACAGCATGACCGCTCCAGAGACTGGACGCTCAACCGAATCTCCTATTCGAGGACTATAGCACTGATGGAGATACCCTCCCCATCCGCCTACCCTACCAAAGGCTTTCTCACCCGGAATATTGGAACTTAGCTATGATGAGGCACTTGGAAACCTACTCCCAACTCTTCAAGACCTTGCAAACACCTGGAGATAAAAGAAAACTCAAGGGGAGAATCCTAAACAAACTCCCATTCCACTCCTAACTCAATCTGTACTCAACGCCTTGCCAATCTTTGGGAAACAATGAAATGCAAAAAGAGATAGAGAAAAATGCTGAAGTTTATTCGAAAAGACTCTCGACCACCAACGAGGGAGGCCGATTTATACACCTGAAAACCCTAAAGGTTCAGATCCTAACAACCCGGAGGAAAAACCGGATGTGAACTCGAACCCGGATCCGAACCCGGTTAGGTCCTAATAGAGGACCGGATTAGAATCCGTTCCAAAACCAAAAAAAAACTTAATACAAAGACGGACCGGATTTAAAAATCCGAATCCGGGTCAAAAACCTAAACATACTTACTCCTAAGCTTACTCTACACCAGTGACCGCGGGGTTCGTGCCAACATCTACAAGGCCAAAGGCCCCCGTCAAGTCTACTCTGGTGGTTTCGATCGTTGCCGGCGTCTCCGGATTCGCTTCCGGTCCTTGCTCTCCTCCCGCTCCAATGGCACCTTCCGGTCCGGCCCGCCGTTGTCGATTCTTGGAGTGGGGGGTTTGGTCAAGGCCCAGCTCCTCAACCTCTCGGAACGAATCTGGGAAGGATGCATTCGAGAGGCCGGTCCCTTGTCATAGGAGCCGCTGGAGGCTAGCCTCTATCCGCTCTGCTGTCCGTTGTCCGGCTTGAACTATCTCCTCGAGCTTCTCGCCGTGGTCGAGCAAGATCCGGATCATGCGAGCGCCCGACAGCTTCTTGTGTTGAAGAACGCCGATGTCGTAAAGTCGGGCCTTCACCAGTGTCGAGCCGGATTCGCCGAAGTAGGCCACTGTTATCCGGGCGTACTCCTTCGTATCCGCTACCGTGTCCCGCATTACTTCTACCTCCGTTTGCAACACCGCGTTCCGTATCCGGAGGGCGTCTATCTCCTCGTGCCGCTTCTTGAGTTCCGTTTCTTGTCTTTGGAACTCATCTGGATCGGATATACAATCCGCCACCCGGTGGTGGAGAACACTGTCGGGTTCCGCTCTGACCAACTTACCAACTTCGTCGAGTACCATCTTCTTTGTTGTCCAGTCGGAGCGTAGGGTGCCGACAATCTCTATCAGCTGCCGGAAAAGCTCATCTCCTTTCGCCCCTTCCTTCGACTGTTCCGCTCGGGCTTCGCCGCTAGGACCCGCTCCACTCGGTTCCGGATTGGCGATCGGATCGGGTGTCGCTTTCTGCGACTTTCCTCCTTCCGGCTTGTTCTTCCGGTTCCGCTTCCTGGGCGTTCCTCGGGAGTCTCTAGCAGTTCTCTTCGCGCGGCGCGATATCAGGACTACGTCGTCTTCTTCCTCATCTTTGTCGTCAAAGTCGGAGGTTCAGGATGAATCCGATCCGGTTGTCGATTCTCCGTACCTCAGGGCCGACTCCTGTGCCTTCCACTCGTTTTCTTCCGTCGACTTCAGTAAATTGTTGGCCTTGTACAGGTGGAAGAGGTAGGGCGAGATGGGCGTCGCTCTACTCTTACCTACTCTGGAAACTGACTGGGAAACCAGATCGGAAATGATCCGGGCCTAGTTAGCCTTCCGCTCCCTTGACATCGACCCGAAGATTGTATTGGCGAGAGTTAACATTACCCGAGTTGGCTTCTCCGGATGAAGGATCGAAAGAAGGAATTGGAGCAGTCGCTGTTGCCGAAGGTCCGCGCAGTCTTCGAAGGCGTACCCGTCCTTGGGGTTGACCGCTCCCTTGAACTTGCCTCAGACGAATTCGTCCTTCCGGTTGGCCATGCCTTGGCCTTCCGCTCTCATCCCGTACGTTGTTCGCCACAGTTCCTTCTTCCACTTGTTGGGGACGCCGCGGATGGTGCCGGCGTACTCGTTTCCTGGTCGGGCGATGACCTCTCGCACCATGATGTCGTCCTTGAAGCCCCATGGCTTGATCGCCAAGCCCGTGTGTCCCATTGCTTCGAGATCCTCCATCAGATGCGCGCGTTCTTCCTCTCGGCTAGGGAGAACCGGACTCATCTTCCGGAGTTTTAAGTCCGTAGGCGAGCAGGTTGGCGTCGTCGTTGTCGTTCCTTGAGAAAACTTCCGGGTCGGAGGCATCTTCAGAAATCCGATCCCTGTTTGTCTCCGGAAACTGCCTCACTTTCCGTCCTAGCCGCACGTCCCGATGTCACAAGCTCTCAAGTTTCTACTCTCGGAACTAAATAACAGCACTCAAAACCTACATGCACACGGAAAAGAGCGCGGAGGGGAGGAGGAAGATGACAAGCTACGCAAAACGACAAAATAAGAATGATGCCAAAAATAGAAACGGCGCGGCTTTGGTAGTTGCGGTGGCTTCTGGTGGCGCCCCCAAAATTCCGCTCCAAACCCTAATCCGTCTTCACGCGGTTTCTATGTTCACACGGTTTCCGTCTTCACGCGGTTTCCGGGCAAGATTCCAATTCCGAGTTAACCGTGTTTAGGATTTAAGGTTTCTGCGTTAGACTGGAATTTCCGTTTCTGCCATTATCCGTTGTTTTATTCCTAAAAAGATTTTATTCTACTCTCTATGCTAATATTCAAGCCAAATATAATTATAAACATCAAAAACAGCTATTTTGAGTTGCGACACCATACCCCAATCGCAGACGCCAATGTATACAGTATCAGGCAGCTCAAACGGAAAATGGAAAAGGATGTTGGATACACTTAAGTCATTGTGCTCCACACGACTTTTGTGCAGCACATCGATGATGTTCAACAATGCCCATGCCAAATATGCACGCTTGCTTCGAAATGCTACAATGCCTTGTCGCACCTCGATATCCATCCCACATTGGCCCAAAAGGTCATTAGGATGAGTGTTGCAATCGTAGTTCCTGTCAATACTCAATAATGACGCCATCGACTCCCCATTCCACCATAATGTGAAAGCTGAAAAATAGGCTGCTGATATTGCACAAATCTTGATCATCCCTGGATGGTCTACCGGATTGACCAAAGCCTCCGTCGACTGGTCTATTCTCGCTTGCCTTTTGTCCTTGTCCACGAGCTTGCTCACCTTCTCAGCAAACATAATTGTACTTGGAATCACAGGGTAATTATGAATCGTAACCCTCCGCACCTTTCCATATGCTCCTTGTAGTACCCGTCCCGATTTAACAGATATATCAGCTGACCTAGGGATCCACATCACCCCTGTTCGACCATGTGCAGCTATATGTGCAGTTAAAAGTCCCTCTACCCACGGTGGAGTGCGCCCTACACTTTTCTTCACTTTCATTGCATAATTCATCCACCATTCGAGCTTCAGTAACTCTTGATCTTCCACATTCTTCGAACCTGATGCCCCTTCCATCACAACATGGTACCATTGCACCGGGTTGTACACTGCTTGTTGCACCTATTGAGTCAACCATTCATGAAACCCATCCTTCATTGCGTTTTCGGAAAACTCTTCACTCGCCATTAGTGTCTCTGACAAATGCGGCTTCATGTCCTCCACAACTTGATGCAGTCCATGTACGCCATGGTGTAAGTATTTCGTCTCCAAAAACTCCTTGCTTTTCATCTGGTAAAACTTCAAACCACATCTTTGCATGAACAGCATGCAATCTTTTGAAACTACACAAACTTGAGCCCTCTCGTCCGAGCTAAGGTGCATTCTCTTCCTCTTGGACCCTCTAGAAGAAGAACCGCAGAGAGAATCAGATTGTGCGGCTGAACTACTTTGATCGGTGGTATTGCCTCCAATTTCGATGCCTTGTGGAAGGCCCTTTTGAACTGTACCAATCGAACCAAAAGTGGGTTGGGTGATATTAAGGTCTCCCACAGCTCCAGATATTCCCTCCACATTTGGCCTACCCTCGCTTGGTGGACCGCTTCTTTGCCTCTTCGGTGGTCGTTTGAAACCGCTGTCTCTATCCATGGTTGTGGATAGAAAATTCAAAAATGTCCCCCCGTAAAAAAACAAACTCCTCCAGCCTCAAAAAACGCTAGCAAATCTGCTTACGCACGATTGGACAAGGGTTTCCAGAAGAAGCAGAAGAGCTTGGTAAATAAGAAATAAAGGAGCCTTCCTTTATATAGGGCTGAGGGCAGTTGGGCGGTTTAGAAAACACGTACCGGAGCCGCGGCAGTCGGACCAGCGCCTAATCGTGGCCGTCGGATGAGGGCAGTCGTAGAAGACCGTCCGATCTGGGCAGTCGGGCTGGGGCAGTCGGCACGAGGCAGTCGGGTTTGCGATCTAATCTTGGCCGTTAAACTCGGCTATACACAATCTGAGCCGCTGAATTGAGGAAGCCGAGACAGGGCAGTCGGTTTAGGAAGTCCGCAAAAGGAGCTCGGTTTAAGAATGACGGAAAAGGCAGTCGGATTAAAAACTAGGAAAAAAAGTAGTGTGATTAAAGACGACGGAAAAGGCAGTTGGATTAATAACGATTTAATAGGTTGTAGGACTAAGAACGACAGAAACAGGCAGTCGGTTCAACATTCGAGGGAAAAAAATAGTCGGATTAATAATGACGGAAGAAGGGAGTAGGATTAATAAGGAGGGAAAAACGTTTAGAGTTTAAGGAGAGAAAAAGGCAGTCGGATGAAGAACGACAGGAAAAGGCAGTCGGATCATGAACGACGGCAGAAGGCAGTCGGATCAAAAAACGACGGAAAAAGGCAGTCAGATGAGGGCAGACCAAAAAAGGCAGTCCAATTTAAGGTAGACGGAAAAAAGCAGTCGGAATAGGGTAGACGGATTAGGGTAGTCGGTATTCCTTGCATTTTCTGATTTGCACATGATTCATATGAAAGCATCTTCAATATATACACAATCCAAATTACAAATACAATAATACAGAGTTTTAAATATGTTTTCAATCATTGCAATTTGTTGTACAATCTATTTTTCATAAAATAAATATCATTGAAATCAAATAATTTTGATTAACAACAATTTACAACACATTCAAAGGTATTTACAAAAGTCATTTGTAATTATCTAAAAATATTCTATCACTAATCTGAATCTATGTTAATGATTTCCATACCTTCACCATGGAATTCATTATCCTCTTCTTCTTCTTCTTCTTCTTCATCATCCGTATGACCACTGGTTCCTTCACCCTCTTGAAGCACTCTTGGTGGCACAAACACATCTGTTGCATTTACATTTTCTTGTTGAATGCGTTGAAGATTAGATCTTGTTCGAAAACATATAGAATCAGTTCTCACAACTGATTCTGGACATCTCCCCGTGCCCTCGACTCTTTGCTTCAAATACAGTTGCGTTTCGGGTGCTACTTGATGAAGAAGTTCGTATACTGCTTGCCTTTCGAGACGACCAATATGGTAATATTCTTCATTCTCCAATGAAGAAGTCAAATTAAATAGTGGACCCTCTGCATCATTTTGTCCACGTACTGGCTCGCCCATAGAATTGACCCGTTCGTGGATTGGAAGCAAACCCTTCTTGATTCTTCATGTCGCCCTATCCAATCCATATCCAAGTATTTGGTAGAAAAATATCTTTCTACCATCATCCGCAGGTTTATTTGGATACAACAAATTTGCTGCCAAAACTATGTTCGCCGGAGTCTTCCAATTCCATCCCTCCCTCTCGAAATATAATTGCGCCATACTAATATTATACTTCCAACTCCACTCTACATTCTTCCGAACATCCATTGGTGATATGTAGCCTGCAAAATCAGTATGGCTATAGCGCCAATGACTCGGCATGAAAGGTAGCAATCCAAAAGTACGGTACAACCGTTGATGGAAAGGACTGTTACAAATAGGGCACCGTCGGATGGAAAGCATTCTAGGTAGAAGGCATTGAACATGAAAAGCATGTTTACATGTACCGAGTGACCAAAATCCCTCCGGTCCAAAGCAATTACTACACAATACACACTTCGAGCCATCCATGACGTTCTCATTGGGTAGCGGCCATTTCAAAGTGTTGTTTGTACCGTAGCGTTGAAGTGGATCCCATGGGTCTGCTATCGGTAAATTTGCCCAGTCTATGGTATCACCTTTAGTTGGCCAATCATCGTTGTACATTGTACTAATGTCAAGCCATGATGTCAACATGAGATTCCGCAATCTGCCATCTCTGCCCCATTGTGAAATTACTTGCTCCATTTCCCATTGCAAAGCCCTTACCCTTGCTGCTGAAAAGATTGCAATACGTGCCCAATCATCCAATTGATTTGACATCGCTGCCATGTTCTTACGGAGGTAGTCATTTTCTTTCTTCAACTCTTGTGAGTTATGGTGTTCAACATCATACACCATTACTCGACACCTCAACTCCGCAAGCTCCTTGTGCAAATCGAAATCTCTAAAACTCAATACTCGGTGCAATTTGCTCCTAAGCTCATCCACTTCTTTCTGCAAGCTCGAGTTTTTGGACCACAAATCCTCTGTGAACATTTCGTTCAACTCCAGGCAATCCAATGCCACGTCTCGCTCATACTCCAGTTTGTCTGCACGATGGATGGCCTCGGTCCGTTCCACATACTTCCACAATTGTGATGCTGTCATTTCCGCCTTTCCCTTCTCTAAATAATTAGGCGGTTGCATGCTAGAGATGAATGTAACAGTTGGAACCACCACATCATCTATGGGCATCTCCTAAATCTTGGCTGCATCACCCTCTTGAAATCCCAATTTTGCAAGTTTCGATTCCAAGAATGTCACTCTTGCTTGAAGTGACTCAACTTCAATTTGAAGGTTACTATGAGCTTCGGTAACCATTGTATTGCACTCCAAATTTCCCTCTGTAGGGGTGGAAGATGTCGGTGTAAAGGACATGGGAGTAAAGAACAACGTATCTATCGGAGTTGTATCATCTGTGGTAGTATCCGGATGTGGAGCATTCTTATTTTCAGAAGCTTCTTCAATGCCTTCCATCGCAGTAGGAGTTGCTCCTACATTTCTGCGAACTCCAATATCTCGAGGACGTTCTTGTTCCCGCCACGCAGGGTTCGTTTGAAACCAATCAGGTACAACTTCCATTGGAATCTCCCGAGGTCTCCTCACCAAATATGTTGGTTTTATTCCTGAGCTGAGTGAGGACCAATCAACAGGTACATTCAATATCATCTCCGCATACACAGGGGCTACAATCGCCAATGGAACGTTATTCCTAGTATACATCTCATCATCTAATATAGCGCGCAATACACACAACATCCTTCATTTTGCTGAAATGTTGGTCATTTGGTTCCACTTTCCATTACTATTTTTGCAATTCCACTCGTGCATATGTCTAGGCCAAAAAGCCCGGTTTGCATGCACTCATCCCACATATGGCACAACCATCAAAGTAGTCCATGACCTTGGTGCGCTTTTCCATCCTCCTCGAGCAACAATAGTTGCATTGTCATATACGTCCCACTGTAGCTCCTGCGGTCTACCCTTGGGATTGCGTTTCGGATTCTTCCGCTGTTGGCTCGATTCGCCTGCATCTTCAATTGCTGAAGCCTCCCGCCGTCGATTAGGACTTGTCATCTTCGGTTTAAGGTTCTACTTCTAATTTTGTCTTAAGATACCCTAATCCCCTAAATTTAAATATAATGTATCTCAAGTCTCAACGCACTTCATAATAGTGCAATGATGAGACTAAAACGTAACTGCATACTTGAAATCTTCTGCTTCAAACACCAAAACAACACCAATATAGTAACAGTATCCAAGTTTAATGTTTATGAACCTTAACATAAAAGCAATCCAGAGAGATTTCTCTTGTGTTAAGGCCACTTCTTCACCCCTGAGGCACTTTGCAAAGGTTGCTTTGGTCAAGCACACCAAACAAAAGTCCTGAAAAAGTAATGAAGCGTGAGTAAAATGAGGGGGTTGACCACCTTATAAACCCCCCACCCTCCTCCCACCCCGACTGCCTTTTGCAGAGTGCCCAACCCGACTGCCTTTTGCCGACTGCCCAAATCCGACGGCCCTCATCCGACTGCCGTGGCCCGAGTGCCCGACTGCCCGAATCCGACGGCCCAGATCCGTCTGCCCTTTTCCGACTGCCCTTCTCCGACTGCCCTATTACGACTGCCTCATCCGACAGCCCATATCCATCTGCCGAATTCCGACTGCCCTTTTCCGTCTGCCTTAATACGACTGCCCTTTCCCGTCTGCCCCCCTATTCTGACTGCCTAGGCTAGTCTGCCCAATTCCGACTGTCCACATCTGACGGCCCAGATCCTTGTGCCCTATTGCGACTGCCTCATCTGACGGCTCAGATCCGTCTGTTCTATTTTGACGGCCCTGCCCCGACTGCCCTGCCCCGACTGCCCTTGTCCGTCTGCCCTATTCCGACTGCCCTCGAGAAACTATAGTTCACAAAGGTCACGGGGAGCACTTGCTTCAAGTTGTGTCTCTTCATGTTTTAAAGTAGAATTAGCCTCGTGGATAAAAAGATATTATATGGTAATTTGAAAAGGTCGGATGATCTATCAATAGCCCTTCAATATGCCAAAAGTTGCATCTGAGGCATAAAAGTGGAGGCGTTCACAAAGGTCATACAATGCATGCATTTCTGAGTAAATGTTCGCATTTGCCATTGTCTTTAGTACAAATGAAGTCTTTTAGTTTGGTAAGCAAAAAGAAATAATTTCCTAAAAATATTGAGCATACATAATCTTTTTAACAATTAATTAAATAAATACACTAGTGTCATTGATTTTTTAAGTTTTTCTTTTAATTTTTATTTATTTTTATTTATTGTTTTGTTGTTGGTTAAATGAGTTTTATTTGATGGTTAAGGAATCCAAATATCATGGACAATGTATCGCCCAGGGGCTTCAACAAGTATACTACATTGAAGGTCCGCTTTAATTAGAAAATTAGAATATTAATAAAAATGTCTATATTTTTCATTGCAATTGTCTCTCAACCCCATTTACTACAATTTTCAGTTATGATATACAAAGATAGTACTTAAATCTTGTAAATCTTGGGATATAGGGTTCCCTTGGTACTTAAATCTTGTAAATCTTGTAAAAAATAATTTCAAGTGAAGTCCTCCCAAACGTTTTAGAATAACAATATAAGTTGAATACAATTATTGACTTTAATCACTACTTATTTACATGGATACACACGTATTTTAACGAGATATATGTATTATATTATAGAGAAACAAAAGTAAGTATATTTCACATATATTTAGAAATACAAAATTATCACGCTATAATTACAATATTCATTTGAAAAACCTGCGTGATATCTATGTCATGGAGAGATTCCATACCGAATTCTACTCTATCTCTATTTCAATAGCTAATTGAATAATTTACATATAGCGCCGTACAAGATTAAGACACCCTCGTGCTTCTCTAGCCTCACCCTCTGCCAAACTTTGTTCAATTTTTGCCATAATGTCTTCATCATAGACTGAAGTATCATGAGGCCATTGAGGACGAGATCCATTCGGATCATATACGAGAGATGGGTTCTCCGTAAACCAATCGGGCACATTCTCTTTTGCAATGTGACTGGGCCTCCTTATGAGGTACTCTCCTCGTAGCGCAAATGGAAGTGAGGACCAGTCCACTTGTAATTGTAACACACTCTCTGCATATACCATTGCTACAATTGCCAATGGTATATTGTGCTTCGCATAGGTCTCATCATCCGAGATTGCTCGCAATACCTCCAAGAACCGCCACTTGATCGCAACATCCAAGACTTGTGTCTACTTCCCACCTGCATGTTTCCAATTCCGCTCATGTCGATCTCGTGGCCAAAACGAGCGGTCAACATGCACCCATCCGATGTATCGGGTGGCCATCAAAGATGTCCATGGAGGGGATATTGACTGCCACTCATCTCTAGCAAGGATTGAATCATCATCATAAATGTTCCAAGCAACGTCTTGAGGTTGACCCTTGGGCTTGGTGCTCTTTTGACCACCACTGCTACCGCCTTCATCTGCAAAATCAAAGCTAGGTTGGTTTCGTGAATAACGTCCCGACATCTTTAATGCGATTGTCAACAAAAAAAAATATGGCTCATTCGTAGATTTTGATAATAATTTGTGCCCAAAACTCTAGTTTATTCTTTAGCACTTCGCAGAAATGCTGAAATAGCAATTCAGACCTAGTGTCAGAAATGAAGAAAACTCTAAAGTAGTCTGACCAGGATGACTATATATAGCAAATGCCGACTGCCCTTCCTTGACTGCCCTGAGATGTCAACGGCCCAGATGCGTGTGCCCATCCCAATTACCCAAATCGACGGTGGAGATGCGTCTGCCCAACCCGACTACCCAAATCTAACGACCAAGATGCATCCACGCGATTGCCTTGACCCAACAATTCTGCCCCGACTGTCCCTACACGACTGCCGTGCGTGGACGGCCCGGATGGGTGTATCCTGGCCCGACTGCCCTCATCTGACGACCCAGATCCGTCTGCCATGGCCCGTCTGCCCTGGCCCGAGTGCCCTTTTCCGTCTGCCCTGGCCCGACTGCCCTCTTCCGACTGCCCTATTCCGACTGCCTTGAGGAACGATACTTGAAGGTGGAGGGGAGCAATTCCTTTTAGTTTTCACCTCTTCATGTGTGGAAGTATAAATAGCCTCGTGGATAAAGAGACATTATATGCTCAATTAAATTGGTCGGATGATCTATGAATAGGCCCTGCAAGTTGTCAAAAGTTGACTCTGAGGCATAAATTTGGATGCATTCTCAAAGGTCATGCAATACATGTACTCGAGTGTAATGTTGGCATTTGCAATACCCTTTAGTGCAAGTGAGGTCTTGTAGTTGGCAATGCAAAGAGATATATTTAACTATAAATATCAAGCAATTCTTGATTTTAATATTACATTCAAATTTCCTTCATTGTAGTTCATGACAACTACACAAAAATCTGTTGTAGTCATTATGGTCGACAACAAACAAACAACAAGTAGAACATGGCTAGAATGTTGCCGGTTCGTGAAAATACGAGAACGCAAAATTAAACGCATCAACATTATAGAAGAACAATTCAAATATGATCATTTCACAATTAATTATGAAGTACACTAGTGTAATTGATTATGTATTTTATTATTTTGTAGTTATTGGTTTGTTTGTTTGTTGAAAAACGCAATGGTTGCAATTGTAAATGAAGCTTTCTACATTGATGTTCCGCTTTATCTAGAAAACATGAATATTAATAAAATTGAAAGATAGTATTTAAATCTCGTAATTGAAGGGATGTAGGGGTTTTTCTTTTTTGGACTGCTAGGGTATAGGATATAGGTACAGTTCGACCGGGTGGGTGGGCGGGGACAATCCTCGATCGAGGCCTTTCCTACGCATTCCAACACATCCCACTTCTATCCCGTGAATTGAAACCAGCTGCTAATCCAGAATTTAATTGATACTTTCAGGACAAAATTCCTCCTCTGGTGGGGCAGGAGTAAGTTTGAAAAATCGTTTTTACCGATGCTAAATTAATTCCAACTCCATAGTAATGACCAGTGTGACACAAATCGACCAAAGTCAACATGTTGCGATGGCTTGTCGAAACATGGTTTTATTCATGAGGATCCGACCTGGGTCAACTGGTCAGTCGCTGCCCGCATGCGAAGGAATGCATGCGACTATCAGCCCCAAAGACTTCATGTACTTAACAACTAATCATACTATTAGCTGTTGATAGTGGTCCTTTCAGAAAACTCAGAAAAATCATAGACGTGGACAACTAGTGATAACTGGTCAGCCAATGAGCTATTGCGATGTCATGCATGCAATTTATCAGGGGCAGAGATAAAACTGCCGCATTGTAAACTGTTCTACTGATCATTGAAGTACCACCAAATCAAGAACCGCTAATGAAACTTATGTAGTCATGAAACATCTCGATAAAATAGACAGAAGAAGTCAGAGAGGGTTAAACTGCCGTCTTGTGATCTGGAAAAACATTCACCGAGGTTGTGGGACCTCACCTGCACCCATGAAGAAAAACAGACCGTTAGTGTGTTAATCTTCGCATGCAAGGTGTCTACAGCCCACATACAACTTGTTATCGCCGTCACAATTGAATATAATACCAGTGAACACACAGACAAACCAGTAGAACCACTCTTAAGCTATAGTTCCTGATCATGTTGCAAGAACCTGAGAGGAAGTCATTGTAGGTAATGCAGTGTCTACAGAATGGTCTTCGTGGTGAATCCATCCTCCTTGAAACAGTCAGTGCATATACACCCGATTGCTTTGGACTGGGCCGGATTGATGCAGCCGAAGGAAACAAGCTCTCCTGTGGTGACTGCGAAACAGGTCCGGGAGCACTCTCAATGGCATAGCACGGATTGAAAATGACTGACCCCCGGGTCACCCTCATTAGCCTACTGCTCGCCTTTTTGCTGGTGTTACAGAAGCTTGAAGCAATCCTGTATACACTCCTAATTGCACGACGATCGTGGCTGGTACATTAGGAGAATTGGCGGCATACAACTGCAGTTAAATTCGTCCCACTACCCTGAGCTTTTAATTTTTTTGTAACTATCCCTGGTATAGCCAATCTATGTGCGAGACAGAAGTCCAAAATGATCCTTTTAGATTCTCGCTGTTGGATTGCTTTTCTGTGCTTGTACTCATCAGAAATGCAAAATCAATTCTAATTGTATTATACAATTAGAAGCTTTGTATCCCTAGTCCTCCCGTGGAGTATGCCCTAGGAACTTTTTTGAAAACAAACTATAGATTTTTGCTAAAATTTGTGGGTGATATCCTCGAACAAATCAGGCAAGTAATTTTGGAGCAACTGTCTGAACTAATCTACCGTGCATCACGAACTATAAGTATCAGCTAAAAACAATTTTGAAATGGTTTAGGGTTTAGGGTTTAGGGTTTAGGGTTTAGACTTCTCAACAAATATTTATAATAAAATGAAGGTGAAACCGTTTTATGAAAGGTTGTTTCGATAATGCTTTAGTAAATTGTAATAGCAAATTTAATATGAGCAATTGTAATAGCATATGACATTCTATAGTAAAATAACGATGAAATTTGTATGAACTTCTTATGAACAACACCTATTATACTTTTCAAGAATAGATTGGAGTACCAACCTTTATGACAATGTACATATATAAAGAGCCCAACGTAGGCAAATCATGTCATTTATGGAACCCATGCTCATCCACATGTACTTCTTGATTTGAAAAAAGAATAGGACAAACTAAAGAAGTTTGTACATTATCTTTCATCAATTGAAACGTTATGAAGAAATGAGTATACATTGATCTTAGGATTTAGAATGTGCGAAACATTCTAAAAGAACAATTTACAATTAATAAAGTTCAGAAGTACTGAAGTTTAAGCATGACAAATGTAGCCTACATGCTAAAAGATCCTCATCCGTCTACCCAATACAACTGCCCTGTGTGGACAGCCCAGATCGGTGTATCCTGGCCCGACTGTCCTCATCTGACGACCCTGATCCGTCTGCCCTTGCTTGACAGCCCTCTTTTGACTGCCTCTTCTGACTGCCCTGGCCCGACTGCCCTTACTCGTCTGCCCTGGCCCGAGTGCCCTCTTCTGACTACCCTGGCCCGACTGCCCTCATTCGACCGCCAAGATCTGTCTACCCTATTCCGATTGCCCTCATGTGACGGTTTACATCCGTTGGCCTTGTTCCGACTGTCCTACCTGTCTGCCCTCGCCCAACTGCCCTATTCCGTCTTCCTATTCCGACGGCCTTGGCCTGACTGCGTTGAAGAACCATACTTGAAGAAAGTAGAGGGGAGCAATTCCTTCTAGTTGCACCTCTGTATGGTACGAAGTATGAATAGCCTCATGGATAAAGAGACCATTTATGCTCAATTAAATTGGTCGGATGATCTATAAATAGGCCGTGCAAGTTGTTAAAGTGATTCGGAGGTATAAGTTTGGATGCATTTACAAAAGTCATGCAATGGATGTACTTGAGTTTATTGTTGGCACTTGCAATATAATTTAGAGCAAGCAAAGTCTTGTAATTTGCATTGCAAAGAGATATATTTAACTATAAATATTAAGCAATTTTTTATTTAATATGAAATCATAAATATACACATATTTGATGAGATATATGTATTATATATAGGAAAGGCATAAGAGTATATCCGACATGTACTTAGAGCAAGACATTCATCATGCCTAATGAGAATGTTTTCTTGAAAAAGCTACATGATATCTATGTCATGGAGAGATTCCATTCCGAATTCTACACTATCATTAGTAATATAGCTTATTAGGAATCTACATATAGCGCCGTAGAGGACGAAGAGATTTTGAAGCTTCTCTAACCTCAACCCCTGCCAAAACTTTCTTCAACTTCTGCCATAATGTCTTCATCATACTCTGAAGTATTTTGGAGGCCGTCGAGGATGAGATCGATTCGATCATACACGAGAGATGAGTTCTCGGTAAACCAATCGGGTACATTCTCCTTTGCAATGTGACT